>APFE031335711.1:0-11793 GCA_000404065.3 Pinus taeda
GACAAAAATGAAATTATCTACTAAGAGACACTAATGTCTCTGTCTTTACGGAGACAAGAATAATATATGTTCTATATTATTTTTAAAGAGACAATTTTTTAAGACAATAATTTTGAGATGTTGGCTTAAAGACAATATTTAAGACAATACACAAGTATTTTTTGTCTCATGTTAAGACAGTTGACTCGAGAATTGTATTTAATATTGTCCGAAAACACCCCCCACAAGTAGTAGTATGGGTTTACAAACCCTTGGTTCGGTTTATCTCTCTATTTATTGCTTTGTTCCATTGTTTCCTTCCTACATACAACACCCCGCACAACTAGTAGTATGGGTTTACAAACCCTTGGTTCGGTTTATCTCTCTATTTATTGCTTTGTTCCATTGTTTCCTTCCTACATACAACACCCCCCACAACTAGTAGTATGGGTTTACAAACCCTTGGTTCGGTTTATCTCTCTATTTATTTCTTTGTTCCATTGTTTCCTTCCTACATACAATGGTAGCCGCTTCCTCAAAGTGGTAGAGTTTTCTGTGGAAATGGCCCATTCAACAGTGGATTTTGAAACACCTACCAGTGTTAAGTTCAGTCACATAAAGTTCTTATTGAAGATAAAGTGACTATTGTGACTCAAAATCACCATGACAACACTTTAGGGAAGCAACTCACAATCGATGTTGTAGGCTCGGGACTACAACTCAAAATGGAGCTACAACTTAACATGAAGGCTCCACTATTGCACCTATGGTTCTTCATAGAGGCTCCTAGGTGCAACGGTTCGGTAACAACTCTACAAGAACATCCATCATTCTTGGGTAAAGATTCTTGAAATTCCTTTGACATGAGAGGAAATTAAATTGCTATAATAATTAAACACTAAATAAGTAACCATAACACTCTTTAATAACACACAACAATGTTGTTGAATTCCACAGTGCAGAATTTTTTTTCAAATGTTACTAATACTTATACTAACATTAACTTACATGCTTTACTAATTGTTACAATATTTACACTCCAAAACCTACCTAACCTACCAAAAGAAAAAAGAAAAAGAAAAGAAAAGAAAAAAGAGTAATTTATACATTTCTAATTCCAAAAAAAATAAACTAACATAATACAGTTGTGAAAATTATATGAACTTTACATGTCACTTCTGTTAGAAAGTTATTTAACGTTTACGGATAGCTAATAATTTATTTCAGTGCTATAGCGAATGAAATTTGTCCTTTTGCCTCTGTTACATCAAGCCTACTATTTTCCGGTTTCCATTATTCTGTCTGGCACATTTCTATCATGATTCTGTCATGCATTTGTCAGCCATTTCTTGGAAATTCGAGTTTGGGATTGCATGACTTTGTGCATATGGATACCCCAAAAGTTTTGTGCTTCGCTCGTTAAAAATTTAATTAAATTTCTATGATAATGGATTTAAATTTAACATTCTTCTATATAGATATCACAGGATTTAAGGACATTGCTGAATTACAGATATGGAAACTCGATTGTTTTAAAAAATCATAGAGTCTACAGAATTTTCCATGAACTTAGCACACTTCGGTATCATGCACTGACTCAAATCCCGAGTCGTAATTCGTTATGGCTGCATATTACCAAATGTGTAAAATAATGAATATGCGTTGCAAATTTCATCGCAGAGGATAAGGAGTTTGCTCGGCCTCGGCCAAGTCATACATTCAACTGCATTTCGACGTCGCTCGTCTCTTTGATAAAGTCGCGTTGTTTGCCTCCATCCATCTTTTCATTTTCAACGGGTTGGCTCTTATTGGCTCTATAAACACAGAATAAAACCATATGAGCCAACCCTAATGGCACACCGACAAAGTTTGGTGCCTGCAAAAACAAAGTATGATTCAGCTGTAGCTTATTACGTCAGTCAGAACAAGAAACACTATATACAAGAGGAATTCTCTGATATAAAGTAGTAACCTTACCATGATGATGATATCCTTGCTAAGAGCGCCATATACCATCCACAGCACACTTCCGAGGAAAGCAAAGAAGGAGAAATAGAAGCTGGGCATGAATTCCACGCTCTTGGTTTGAATTACCGTTCTCTGCAGTTTAACAAACTCGGTAAGAAATATTAACAATAAATGCAATGTTGTACACGCAACAATAACTAAATCTAAACGATGGATCAGCCATTATGAATAGCTAATGCAGTATAAATCTTACAATTACAGATAGTGGAGAAGCGTAGAGAATGGCGGTTGCCACCAATCCTGCAGTTCCTACAAAGGCCTTCCTTTTGTTGTGATCATGGACAGCCAAAAAGGAAGTTATTGCAATAGTTCCAAACCCCATCAACACGCCTATAACCATTCCTACCATTTTCCTCTGCAAGAAATATTCATTGAACATTAACTGATTATGAATTGCCAAATGATTCCAAGGATCTATGTCATATTGATTGACAAAAATAGGCCTTCTGGAACCGCGGCACTCTTCAAAACTATTTGCAGAAAATAAATATGACAAGATAATACCTTGGGTTTAGGCGGAGCGAAAGTGAGATAGATGCAAATAAAGCAGCACTCAAGCAGGAGGCCAACAGCATTGACAACCATAACAACAATGTTATCCCACCCATTGCTGATTAGAGGAGATCCATACCACGTGTACAGAATGCAGTTGTACAACGCTATTGCATACGGAAAGGCTGAAAAACTCTCCGTGCTTCTCATTTGGATCACCTTCTTGAATGTAGTTCTGTCCAGGGTTAAAATATTATCATCATTTATTAATACCATGAACCTCTCTGCATTTCTCATTTGAATAACTCGGTTAAACCTATTACTATTCAGGGCGATTACACTAAAATAATATTAGAAATTAATACTATGGTTCATGTGGTGATAACTATTATACTTACATAGGTGCTCCGTACATAAGAAGAGCAATGGAACTTCCTGTAAAGTCATGTAAGATAAACAGGAACTGGAATCTAAACATTCAATCTATAGTTCCTAGTCCAACTAGAAAACTATGACGTTTATAATAACAGAGAAAAGAGAGCAAACATTATATTGTGGGGTTTGGTAGCGTTGACGAACCTAAAATGCCAACCCCTAGACGTAGAAAGCTATTCATCGTTTATATGTTCTGGAAATGCGAAACCCTGTGTTTGCAAGATGGCTAAAATTAGAAGCAAAAAACGAGTGGTGAAGATACTAGAGCGTCGGGTGCATACTTATATCTTGTGTGTAAATTTTACTTTCGTTCGTTGCAGGGTCCCAGGAAGGTGATCTCTGCGGGTCCGTGAACGTATATTCTCACCTATTTGACAACAGAGCAAAAGACCAGATGGTAGAATAGAAAAATCAAAATGGCTGGGTAAATATTCGAGTACAGTAGGGTAAAAAAACACAGATCCGCATCGATTATGTTATTCCACTGGGTTATGTTCATTCGGTTTGGTTTGGTTTAGTCTAATTAGGTTTCCAATTTTACCACAAAGGTAATTATGAAAATTTCCATACGATTTTGGTAAAATTAGGCAATTTTTTTTGTAAATATAGATTATAGTTGTCAAACTCTAAAATTTTAGGTGCCCATAGTTTTTGAAATCAAGCTCTGAAATTTTGGTGGCCTATGGCTTTTAATGATACTAAATCCATTTACATTATCAAAAACACAATTAAAAAGCTTAAAAATTTAGGTGGCCTAGAATTTTTTATGTGAAATTCCTAAATTTTGGTGGTCAAGAGTTTTTATGTCAAACTCCAAAATTTTGGTGGCCCAAAGTTTTCAGTGATACTAAATCCATTTTTCAGAGCACTCTAAATCCACTCATTGTTGCCTTTAGAAATGCTTTGATGGTTGTTTCCTTCTAATTTCCTTTGGGAGTGAAAAAAATGTTTTCTATTCTTTTTTATTATTTTTGTGACTTTTTGATGTATGGTTTTTTACCTTATAAATTTATAATTCAAATTAAAAAAATAGAAATCAATAAAATTAAGGTTTTCAGTACCATGATATCCCCTATACTATATTGTAAATAATAATTTTTTTTTTTTTTGAAAGGTTCGGTTGCTATGTATTATATTGAAAAATTCCAGAGATGTAGGTTCCACTGGTACATAATATGCGCAGACTGAGTAAGATCAAGGGGTTTACAAAAAGAATTTACCACCTTGATCCTTACTTTGCGATTTTTGCTACTATCTAAAACAGAGCTACTATAGATTCTAATGAAGGAGAATAACAAAAAGATACATTTATAGTTCATTCAGTCAATCATGATGTGTTGAATATGTCTTTCCGTTGATTCCTCCGGCTGGTCGTCTTTAACTTCTTGGTTGACGCTGGAGGAGCTGGTGGCAATGGCGTTTTTCTTATCCATCATGAATTTCAGAATGGAGATGGACTCCTCGACATGTCTGCAGCGGTTGGTGAGCTGTCTGAATTGTTCTTGGAGGGAGGCTACTTTGTGCAGAAACAACTGGATTTCTGCTTTATATTTTTCTGTATTGATGCGGTCCTGTTCAAAGATCCTTCTACTCTGTTCATCTAGACGCCTGTCATGCTCCTCCAATCTTGCGTCCAATAGTCTTTGCTTATCATCTAAGATGGATTGCTGAGTCCTTATTTCTTCCAACTCAGCCTGCAGATCAGCACAGTGAAGACAGTCCTCACTGCGCGCCATTGAAGGAGGGATGATACGGTGAGCGTGGTAGGTAGAAAAATAGAAGTGATGAGCGGGAATATTGGGAGCGTTGAGAGGTGCTCTGGCGAATTAACAGGATCTGAAGGTGCTGGCGGGGGAGTGAGTAAGGTCCGCGTTCAAAGTGACCGTTTGCCTTAAGATGATAGAATGGGGCTCACTGTGCAAGGGAAGGGCCAGAGGTCGGATGAAGGAATAGGGGACAAGGTGGAAGAGGGTAAGAAGGCAGAGCAGGGAGAATGCGGGAAAGTAAAAGGGAGGGGAAGGCGCTGATAAGGAGAGGGGGAGCTTACTGTCTGCGAGATGGAAGATAGGAGAAGGGTTGAGACAGAGGAGTAACGAGAGGGGGAGAAAGGGGAAAGCCGGGGTGGAAAGAAAAAGGGGAGGCGCTGAATGAGCAGAGAGAACAGCAGCGAAGGAAGACGCCTTGCTAAGCCAGACTTTGGCGATCCTGTATATCACAGTGACATTAGTTAGAATGATACTGAACTGAGAGTAGAGAAGCAATACTAGAGAAGTGTTCCTCCTGAAGTTCTGAAGAAGAACGTTTGCTCCACGCTGTGGCTGCTGCGCTGTCTTCTGGTCACGATGGGCGATACTTTGCTTGCTGGTCGACACATTTGTAGAGTGGGTCTGACGGTGGATAGATTTCCAAGCAGGGATCAGCATCACGAGAGGGATGGTGTTCTACTCCAAATCACTCAGACGATCCTTTTTTGCTGAATCTTTTATCCTAATGCCGGCGCTGAAATGAGTTTTATTTTCTATTGACAGGTGATTGCCTCTGTCGAGTATCGAATGTGGCTGATTGTGCATTCTACGGGTTCTACTGTATGTCCTAAGTCTGAGAAGACCATGCCCCTCGCACACTTGCTTGACCAAGCTGAGCTGGGCAGTACTCTGATTGCTATGATTCATGGCAGAGATTGAAAGCTTTCTCTGTTATTGTGCCTTAGCGTCCCGGCCCGCCTTCCTACTGCACTGTTCGCTTTCTTATCTGCTTCCATGTTTAGCGTGTGGAGAATGTGATAAAATTTGATATGTTCAAAGTGTTTGAGGAGGAGATTGATGCGCTCTATGTGCTGCTAGAGATTGTTGTTGGGGGATCGCTGATTGTATGTCATAAGGAAAATAATGATTGCTGAATCCCTAAAAACTAATGCTCTTTTGATGCCCAGACTTTTTAGTTGAATTAATCCTTGATATAGAGCTAAAGCCTCTGCATTATTGTTTGTTTTTTCTCCCAGGCTCCATTCATAGCTGCATATGTTATCCCCAGATTCATTTAATATTACTCCTCCCGCTCCTGCTTGGCCTGGGTTTGACTTTGAAGCTCCATCGAAGAATAGAGTTGGGTAGTTGTTGCTCTGAATCCACATCTTGTAATCCTGGGCTGGTAATCTGATTTCCCACTCCTTGGCTTGTGCTTGCTGCTGTCTGACAGTTTTGTGAGTCTCCTGATGTTGTCTTGGTCGAGCCAGTATGTGACTGATGACTGATCTTTCTTCCACTGAGTAGTCTGCTGCTTGGATTTTTCCTTTATACTTTGCTACTATTGCCTCTTGAGCCAGGGTGTGGGCTTTGTTGCAAGTTGTTTGGACATTGCTCTCTTTGTTTTGAAAAATCTTTTTGTTCCTTGTTAACCAAATCCTCCAGAGTAATGTATGAGGAATGATGTCCCAGATTCTTTTAACAATCTTACTCCTCTTGTCTCTCCATGGGCAATTCTTTTTCCATTCGTATATTGTCTCAGGGATGTTATGTTGGGGTTGCCAATTTGTATTGCCCAAGGATGACATTTTGGTCCAGCATCTCTTGGCAAAGGGACAGTCTAGGAACAAGTGTTGAATTGTCTCCTCAACTGAGCAACAGTTGGGACATCTGGATGGACCGTTGATCCCTCTTTTTCTTAAGTTTTCTGCTGTCAGTACTTTACCTTTTAGTAACAGCCAGATGAAGAATTTGATTTTGGGGAGGGCCTCTGATTTCCAAATTAGTCGCCAATGATTCCAGATGGGAGTCTGATATGTGCTGTTGCAGATATAGTGATGCCCAGACTTGATGGTGTAGCTTGATCCCGTGGGATCCCATCGAAGTCCGTCTGCTGTTCCTTTTTTGATTGGGGCTCTGTTATGAAGATTGACTGTGAGAGCTTTAAGACTTTCTTCTAATGCTAAAGGAATAGCTGGGAATTCCCAATTGATCCAGGCACCTGTTTCCACATCCCATTTCGATATTTGGCCTAGCCTGTGAATGCCTTTGCTATTGAGGTGATGTATGATGGGGATGGCTTCTTCAATAGTATTTAGAGGTTGAAGTCCCATTATCTTATCAGTGGCATAGTTGATGCTGTCCCCTCCTCCAGGGATCTTTGAGGTGTTTTGTCTGAGAAAAGGAATTGCTTTCTTGCAAAGGTGCCAAATTTTGGTAGAGTCTCTATTGGGAATGTCATTTTCAAGAAGTCTTTGCCTTGAACCATTGAGGTATTTAATTTCTATGACTTGCTTCCACTAAGATTTTGGCTCATTGATCAGTCTCCAGGCCATTTTGATCCCAAATGCCAAATTTAGGATTTTGGGAGCTCTTATTCCTAGACCTCCTCTTTCCTGAGATTGAATTACACTTTTCCAGCTGACCAAATGAAATCTATTTTTTTCTTTTTTCCCTCCTTGCCACAAAATATTTCGGAGGGCGACTTCCAGTTTATGGTGAAAAATAGCAGGAGCTTGATAAAGGGTAAATCTGTATAGAGGTAAGGAGGAGATACCTAATTTGAGGAGAATTATCCTGCCTGCTGGATTGAGCCATTGAGTGCCCCATTGCTGGACCTTCCTCTTGACTTTGTCTATTATTTCATTCCAGGTTGCTGCTTTTAATGGTCCCAGACTGACTGGCATCCCAAGATAGGTGAAATGGTCCCAATTTGCTCTGTGGGCGACTCCAAAGATGCTGGCTATGCTGTGGGCAGTGTGGGTGGAAATGTTCCAACTATAGATGCAGCTTTTGTCGAAGTTAATTGCTCCCCCTGAACACTCTATAAATTGGTCGAGTAGAGTTTTAAAGCACCTTGCAATGGTTGTGGAAGCTCCTCCAATCAAGAGAGTGTCGTCAGCAAATTGAGAGTGGTTGATGTTCTTGACTCCGTTCCCGAATTTGATACCAGAAATGAGACCAACTCTTCTGTTATGTTCCAGAGCACTGCTAAAGGATTCAGCCATAAGAATGAATAGATAAGGAGAGAGAGGGCAGCCTTGCCTTAGTCCTCTAGAGGATTGTAAGGCTTCACAAGGGCGCCCATTGATCAGAGGCGATATCCAAGGTCCTGATATGCAGGCAGCAATGGTGCTAATGAAGGCAGGATCGAACCCCATTTTCCTCAAGACGGCAAACAAGAAGGAATGTCTTACCCGGTCGAAGGCGTTGGCTAAGTCGAGCTTGAGAACAAATCCTTTCTCTTGCCTGGAGGTGCTGGAGTGAATGGCTTCTTGGACCAAAGTAATTGTGTCATGGATTTGTCTATTAGATAGGAAGCCCCCTTGATTTTCAGAGATTAGGGATGGGAGAAGGGGCTGGAGTCTGGTAGCTATGATTTTTGTGAAGATCTTATATGATGAATTACACAGAGATATTGGTCGAAATCTAGAGAAAGATGTGGGTCAATTTTCCTTGGGAATGAGGGCAAGAAAAGTTGAGTTTGTGTAACCCCCTATTTTCCTTTTTCTTTGAATTCCCCTCAACATTTTTACAAGATCTTTTCTTATCAGCTGCCAATGATCCCTGTAAAAGTTGATTGGGAAACCATCTGGTCCCGGAGACTTGTCCGGCTGCAGGGTCCAGATGGCCTTCCTGATTTCTTCCTCCGCTATTTCTCGATTTAGGCTGTCATTCACCTCTTGAGAAATGCCTTTCGGGAGATGCTGCAACAGCTCAGAGTAGTCCACTTCTTATTGATTTTTGGTGAGGAGACTTTTATAATGAAGAGAGGCTGCCCTCTTGATGGATTCTTGATTGTTATGTTGGTTGCCTTCGCTGTCAGTGATAGCATTTACATTGTTCCTGATGTTTCTAGCTGTGGCTTGCTTGTGAAAATAAGCTGTGTTTTTGTCTCCTTCTTTCAACCATAGTTGTCTTGATTTAAATCTCCATTTTGTCTCTTCTTCTCTCTTGACATGCATGAGCTGCCCTTGTATTTCCCATTCCTTATTTTTTAGCTGATGGGTAAGCCCTTGATCTTCAATCTGTTTTTGGACTTTCTCCAAGTCTTACTGTACTTTTTTTTTAATCTTTTCTGGCTCTTGATAACTGGCTTTTGCCCATTCTTTGAGGGCTTTTCTTATGTTTCTGATTTTTGTTTCCCATATGTGACTAGGAGAGCCTTCTACATGATGCTTCCACATGGTCTCAATGATAGCTTCAGCCTCTGCGTTATTTCTCCACAGCGGGTTATATCTGAATGGGATTGGTCCCAGATGAGGATGGGATTCCATCGTAAGGAGGATGGGAAAGTGGTCTGAGGCCGTGGCGCTGAGAATTTTGGTTTGGCTCACAGCAAAGGAGGAAAGGAGAGAGATGTTGACCAGAACTCTATCCAATCATTCCATGATATTGCCTGGTCCCAACCTTCTATTATTCCAAGTGTATTTTCGGTTTTTTGGAATAATATCTACCAATTCATTTTCAGACATGATTCCTTCTAGCTGACTTCTGAATGGATCATGATTGAAATTGCCCCCTCTTTTCTCATTCGTGTGGAGGACTAAGTTGAAATCTCCAGCTAGAATGATATTTAGGTTCGACTCATTTTCTATATTTTCTTTCAGGTCCTTCCAGCACTGCTCCTTTTCTCTGTAATGGTTGGGGATGTAAACATTGTAAATGATGAGGTCATAGTTTTCCTCTTTTCTACTCAGATTGGTCCTCAACCAGTTTTGGTTGATAGTGGTTGACTTGCAGTCCCAGTATTGGTTATTCCACATCGTAGTAATTCCTCCAGATGCTCCTTTGGAATTGTTGCTGGCCCCTGAGAAGTTTTTTCGGGCATCTACAATCTTCTGCATTTCATTTTGATTTTGTTTGGTTTCTTGGATCAACAAAATTTCAGGTCTTTCACTTTGGAGAAGGTCTCTTAAGGCAGTTGTTTTTGAGGGGTGCCCCATGCCCCTGCTGTTCCAGGATATGAGCTTCATCATGGGGCGTTCGAGCGAGGAGGTGCTCGCCTCTCTTGGTCTTTCCCTGCTGTTTTTTTTCTTGATGTCCTGTCATGAAGGATTCCATAGGAGTTTGGATTCCAAGGGCAATATCCTTTTGGGTGCTTTCTTCTCGGTGCTGTTTGGCTGACTTCCTTCCTGGTCTGAGCTTCTTGTGGAGATCACTTGAAGTACCAATTTCTTTTGAAGAACTTCTAGTGATTCTAGGAGGGGGAGGATCGGAGGAAGGCTGGGAGAGGATCGAAGAGATCAAGGGAGGGTCGGACAATTCAAAGGAGGGCTGATCAGAATGGGGATCATCAGAGGCTAGAATAAGGAAAGGGTTGGAGGATGAGGGAAAGGGAGGATCTTGGGATGGTCCCGAGGGATTGAGAGGAGGAGATTTGGGGCGGTGGGAGGAAGGGCCCGGCTGATCAGAGGTTGATTCGGGATTGGATGGAGGTGCTGCTTTATTTTTTTTCACAGTTTCCCAGTGTCCTCCTTGATCTTCAGTTTCCAAGTTAGTTATTTTAGTGCATCTATTAGCGAAATGTCCGTATTCATGAAATACCTTGCATTTGAAGGGTATTTGCTCGTAATCTAGCTGCTGTATGTAGCTCCATTCGTCCACTTTCAGCTTGATGGCTTCCGGCAAACCTTTCCTGAGGTCCACTTCTATGCAGATCCTTGCACAGGCTTGCATGTTGTCCTTGGGCTCGCTTCTGTCAATGTATTTTCCTACCGCGTTCCCGATTGCTTTGACCGATTCATCTCCCCAACAGTGCAAGGGCAGATGCGGTAGACGGACCCATACTGGAACAGCGTTGGGGATGTCTAGTTGTGGGTCGAAATCAGGGGTCCATTTGTTTAAATATAGCCCACGAGAATCCATAAAATAGGGCCCATTCCTGAATATCAGGTCCTTATCTGCTTTGGTTTCAAAATGAAAGGTATAGTAACCTTTACCACAGAAACGGATTGAGATCTTTCCTTGAATTTTATCGGACCAATTCCTTTCCACCCATATTTGGACTGTTTTCGGTGAGGGCCACAAGCCTGTAAACTGTCCTATGAGTCCTTTTTCTGCTAGTGATAGAGCTGCCATTCAAGGAAGAGATGAGGGCAGCTGAACTTCTTGAAGAATATCCAGTTTCTTGACAAATTTTGAAGTTGCAGGTTTGGGCCGAGAACGGGGAAGGGACTTTACCAATTCTGAGAATGCTTTCTCAGCATCCCCTTGGGAAGGATCTAGATGGGTCATGGCTATGGCCAAGGCCCAAAATGCAGGCCTCGCGGTCGAGGCCGAGGCGGCGGTGCAGCAGCTCGCTGATCTCCTAGGTCTTCATGTGTTCCAGCTCTAGCTCCGCTCGAAAACTAATTTTTTTTTATCCATATTGTAAATAATAAATTTTATTGATGATAAAAATAAGAAATATAGATCTAAAAATTTAATTAGTTTACATTTAAATTTTTTGAAATAAAATTTATGTAGCTCAAATTAAGTATTTTCTATGTCTTCCAATTAGTTTCAACATTATTCTACATCTAAATTAAATTGTTTACATACTATTTTCTTAGTACATAGCCTAAGACTTTGAAACATATTTTTACTAGTGATATACAACTACCAAGTAAAATAGGTATTTATAAACACTCACCATTAAACAATTAAAAAGTGTGTTATTATAAATCTAAATATTTACATATTCTTAATCATAAAATATCATCCTTTCCTAAATCATAAAATCTAATTACCCTTTAAGTATTGTACACACAACACTCAAACAACATGAAATATAAAGCATGAAAGGATATAAAATTCTAAAATAAAATAGTTTGTGTTCCCTAATGTCATTGAGAAAAGTAAGGTTGTGAGAGACTAATTGAGCTGTTATCCGCGAATTATAACTAAGTTAAGG
>APFE031335717.1:0-20109 GCA_000404065.3 Pinus taeda
AATTCCTTGGATATCTTAACATGAATAAAATTATGATTACAACATGAATCAATCAACACTATTACCTTTTTCTTCTTGATATATCCTTCTATCTTGAGCGTTTGAGGAGTGGTATTCTTGCTAATGCATTGTAAGATATGATCAAATACTTTTCTTCTTTATCAAGGGTTGGTTCTTGGTGTATATCCTCTTATTTTGATGTTTCTTGTTCCTTTTCTTCCTCCTCTTTAAAATCTATGTAGAATAATTTATTCTCAACACACTTATGGCTTTTAGGGTATTTTCTATCACAACTGTAACAAATCCATTTTTCTCTTTTTTCCTCTAATTATTGTGGCGTAAACCATGTAGGTTGTGGAAGGCTAGGAGTAGCAATACTTTCATCTTTATAATTGTGAGTGGTAGACTTCCTTGTTGCCATAATTTTTCTTTCAACTTTTCTTGCCACCCTGAATGCCTTCTCCAATGAATAAGGTCCCAAAGGTGAACATCATGTTGGATGATATCCTTCAAAGTCCCTATGAAGACATCAATCATATGTTCTTCTGGAATATTAGTTACCCTGATATTCAATTTTTTGCATTCCTCAATGTGCTCTGCCATTGAACCCTTTTGCTTGAGATTTATTAGTTGGCTAAAGTAGGTGTTTCTCTTTGTATCCTCATAATGTGCTATCATTTCCTCCGTAAAAATTGAAAAAGTGACTAGTGGCTTACGAGAACAAATCCATCGATACCATACAAACTAATTGGGTTCTAAATATAAAGTTATAATGTGTACCTTTTGTGTGTGTTTCACATCATTGAGATCAAAATATTGCTCCATCTATAGTATCCATGTTACTGGATCCTTGCCATCAAACTTCCTCATATCGATCTTTGGAAAGTGGTGGTTCTTAAACCAAACATTGGAGTCTCTAAAATAATAATTCATATTCCTTTTGTACTCATCATGATTTTCATGGATTACCTTGTCACCACTGGGAAGCCTTTCTTCTAGCAACTTTTCCAAACCTTCCTTCAACCCCTCTATCTTAACATTCATCATTGCTTCCATGTCTTCTTTTAAACCATCATTCAAAACTCCCATGTACCTTTTTGTACCATCTATATTAACTCCCATGTCCATTTTTATACCGTCTATCTTAACATTCATCATGATTTCCAATTCATTTTTTGTTACTTTTTGTGAGAGCGAAATTTGTTGCACTTGGTCTCATAAATTTGATATATCATGCTGCGTTTCTTCCTCTTCTTCATGCGTCATAGAATTGATTTCTGGTTGCTTACTAGGTGTGTCTATTTTTTTGTTTCGAGGTGTTTTGGCATCAAACAATGATATCTATGCTTCATTATTTCCTTTGAATCACTTCACACTGATTTTTCAAACAAAAGTTATGCAAAATTTTAAAAAATGCACACCATTTTCTTGCTTTTGAGGAGCTCGATATTGAAATTGTTGTATCCTTGTAATTTCGGACCTTCAAGATCTGAAATTTTTTCCTGTGGTATCAATTTGAGTCTTCTTTCCAAACCCACAAGTCAAATCGAGATTGGATTCTTCAAGGAATAATTATTCCCAATCTCCCACGACGAATTAATTATATGTTGGTTCAATAGAGCGAACTTGTACGGAGTGCCACGTGTCACTATTTTGACCTTCAACCCTGAAAATGATACTTGAAAAACTACAGTCTGTCTACTTTCAGTCACTTTTTATGAAATTAAAATATGTTGCTCGGAGAGAAATTTATGATGATATCAAATGTTATGGAACCAACTCAAAGAACAGAAGAAAAGGTAGATCAACAACTAAAAAGGTTTCCTCTTCGAGGGGGAAACCTCCTTTACATTTCATAAATGAACAATTATTGGATGATACAAATGATAAGAACTCCTTGGTATATATATGAGCCTAATATAATCAGAGCCTACACTACAATAATAATGTAAGGGCACAACAATAGCAATAGTGGGCTTCTATGGGGCACAACAATAACAATAGGGGGCTGCACTAACAATAAAAATAAGGGGAATACACTAGTATTATAGGGGCCTAACAATGACATCCTATTGGCTTGCTCCTAACGTGGTTTACTTGAATTGGGGTCCAATGTCACTCCAATGGCCTTTTTCCAGGGCTGTATACTTCACACCTTTTATCTATTGTTCCTGAGTGATTCATCATTTCACCTGCATGACAAAATTCAAGCTACATGAGATATACTCACAAAAATTTCAATCAAAAATTTTATTTGACAAACTTGCTTCATATATGATCTATTTCTCACAAACATGAGACTCTTTTCATAGTGCTTAGCTATCAGTAGGTGGTGATATTTTCATATTTCATTGTGGGCTTACATGCCATGCCATACACAAGGCATTCTACTTACAAATTGCATTCTTATTTAATCGCAACATGTTAGTTTCTTAAGAATAAAATCCCTTTTGATATATCATTTACAAGAGCCACAAAATCCGGAAGATGAATGATGGCTCTCGGGCCAGAGCGCGAATGCTGTGATGGTTGGGGGTTTCCACTCCCATCCTTCTCCCGATGAACGTCCCGTCTGTGACATTTCCAGTTCCACACGGTGAAGGCCCGAGAGCGTTCTGACGGATTCTCACCAAACTTTTTCGTTTTCCAGTGAAGGAGGAAGATGAATGATGGCTCTCGGGCCAGAGCGCGAATGCTGTGATGGTTGGGGGTTTCCACTCCCATCCTTCTCCCGATGAACGTCCCGTCTGTGACATTTCCAGTTCCACACGGTGAAGGCCCGAGAGCGTTCTGACGGATTCTCACCAAACTTTTTCCACTCCCATCCTTCTCCCGATGAACGTCCCGTCTGTGACATTTCCAGTTCCACACGGTGAAGGCCCGAGAGCGTTCTGACGGATTCTCACCAAACTTTTTCGTTTTCCAGTGAAGGAGCGTTCTCACGTTGGGTTTTTTATATCTATTTTCCGTGAAGTATTTTCCATTTCCGGTGAAGGAGTGTTCTCACGGGTTTTTTATATCTATTTTCCGTGAAGTATTTTCCATTTCCGGTGAAGGAGCGTTCTCACGGTTTTCTTTTAGCTATTTTCCGTGAAGGAGCGTTCTCACGGTGTTTTTTAAAGCTATTTTCCGTGAAGGAACGTGCGTTCTGATGGTTTTTATTTTCCATTTCCGGTGAAGGACCCTGCGTTCTCAGGGTTTTTAATTTCCAGTTCCCTGCGGCGGTGAAGGACCGTGCGTCTCACGGTTTTTAATATATTTTCCATGAAGCCGGCCCACACATTTCAATTCTCCACAGCTGGTGTTATTTATTTTAATTTCAATTCTAATTCATCGCTGGGCAGCCACGCAGAATTCTCAACACCAACATCAACATCACATTTCAAAAAAAAAATATAGGAAACTGTCATGGTGCCACTTGCGGTGCTTCTTTTCATTCGCCCGAACAAAATATTTGGAACAAATTAGATAGAAATATACGTGTGGAAAGTAAATCAATATAACTAGATTTGGGAACTAACAATAGTAGTAGGAAACCCTTTATTTGTATTCAAAACTAACTACAATGTCCACTTTCCTCATGAAGGGGACACCCTCCAATATAAGAAAAGTGCCCAAACATATCATATCCATCTAGAAACCAATTGAATAGCTACTACAACTATATATACTTTCTAATTGACTAAAACCATAACCACCTAGTGCACCTCCATTCATGAAGCCTCATCCACTAACTAGTAGAACTTCTTTAATGAGGCCACTCATATCTTTTTATTCCACACTCTGCGTCCTCATGGGATTTATTCAATAAAGATCCCCCAATACATTAAACAACAACCTATTCTTCTTATGGCGGAGTCACGCACCTAACACAATATTATATTTTTTCTAATATTGATTTGTCATCTTTTGTCATAATATTATGCTTATTAAATGTGTATAGATGTTATAATTTATCATAAAAAGAAAAGAAAAAAGTCAATATAGTTGTCATATTATGAAGCTTAATTTTCATCTTTTTTGTGGCAATATCATGCTTTGTAATTTGTAAGGATATTATACTTCATTCTACTTTCTAATTGCAATATAACTTTTCATACCAAGTGACTTAAAATACATAAAATGTCAATGAATACAATCCACGTTGAAGGAAAAAACTCCTTTTACAACGAATCCAATACCATGAAAAGACATAAATATCCTAGGACTAGCTCCTCTTATCACATACATACATATCGCCTATAAACTAATACACCAATAAAATAATAATGAATGCTTATTAGGGCCTTAACATAGACAAATTTTTACAAAACCTTTTTCCTCAAATATTTTTTCCCCAAGGAAAACGTGTATTTTTTTTTTTTTTAAACTACATTTTGCAGATGCTCATAGAGCATTCGTTCATACCAGTCAATAACTGGTTCCCAAAAAGACAACTATCAAAAAATAAAAAACAATAAAAATGAAAATTGGGACTAAGTGAAAATACGTAGTTACCATTTTCTTCCTTCCCCCTTTTCCACTTTCTCCTAGTCTCCTTGATTTAAAACTGGCAATTACAATTTCTAATTGTTTCTCTTCTACTTTCATTAGGGTTTCCTTATTTGAGTCCGATCTCTCAGATACATGGGATTTTTTAAAACCTACCATCTCCTTTGCAATGGGGATATCCTCCTTCTACAATGTTGGGACTGGTGTTCATGATGCTTCAAGACCTTTCAGGTTTGGTACCATTATTCCTTCTTTTTTAACTCCTCCTTTTGCTAATATTTCTTGTGGATTTTAATTTACTGCATTAATGGCATTACCCATTTCCTCTTCGACATGTTTTGATAAGAGATGTTACTATGGAAAATACCATCCCTTGGGATTTTTGGCTTGTTTCTTTTTACTTCTTGGATCTTTCTTTTCCTCAGGGCACACATATTTTGTAAGTGTCCTATTTGTAGACATATACAACATTTAAATGTCCTATTTTCAGAATCTAAAAACTAGGTCCAACATTGATTGTTATGTATCAGATGAATGTTGTTATAGGCCATTTTGTCGCATCTAATCAATAGGCCCGCAAATTGGATCAATCAACATCCATCAACACCTTGTCATCATCCCTACACACAACCGTGAGCATGACTCTTCCAAATACCCGAGTTTTTGAGTCTGACTGCTTCAAAACAATCTTTGTAAGGCCCAATGCACCCTAGCCCTTTTGGGACCCGCATTCAGTAGCAAGTTGCTCCATTTTGCACCTACATTGATCAACAACAGGTTGTCCCTTATTGGGGGTGTGTTGATTCTATAAATTCGGGAAAAATAAAAATACTCCCAAAGATTTCTCTTCCAGGAGCTTCCAAGAGTTGTTTCAACCATTTATTTTGATAAGAACTTCGAATCCTATCTAATCCTACCTTAGATATTTCACCTCTTATCCCTTGAGCTCATCCTCCCATCAAGAGTGGATCTCAAACTAAGATTGGTAAATGGATAATAATTCCTAAACCACCACACTCTCCTTTAAATTTACAACCATCTAAAACATCAAGGTTGGCTTTTGGAGACCTATCATGCCCTCATGTTGCTGCCTTGAATCTACGAGAATCATCATCTCCATGCATTAGGCTGATATTAAGGTGCGCTTTGTTATAAGGAAGGACAAGTCAACTTGGGGAGATCTCTACAAGATCAACTACTATTCTTGGTTGTAAACTCTCTCCTTTTCATATTAATACAAAGAGTATACCATTTTCCTATATATGTTATGTTATGTTTACATTCATATATTTCAATGCTTTGTTGATACATTGAATAGAGTAATTAGATAATGTTACATATATATTGTAGATATTTGGCTTGCTGTGACTGTATGTGCATGTTCTAATTATAGCAATCAAAGCTACGATTAGAGCTTACACGGCAATAGGAGAGAAAAGATTGCGACAGATTCCATGTAAGCTTCTTTCCATCCTTCAATTTCTCTAAGGAAAAATTTCTATTGTTTGCTTTTTTGTTGTTCTAGACCAGTCCACTAGGTCTAGGGAAGATACTCCTATCCATAGGCATAAATTCTGCACAACAAACTGCAAACCATACTGGGGAACACTTCTTTCCCTTAGTGGGTTCGTTGTCCTTAGTACTTGTTTCACATCTTCAACATAACTCTATTGCTTCACTCGGTCTGAATTGACCTTAGGAAGACCTTTCATTGAGCTTCATTTGATTGTTTGTGTTAGAACATGACCATACCTTGATCAATATTTCCCTTGGCCTGGAGATAGAGCATTGTAGTGCACTTTGGCCTTCTCTGCACCTGCTGTAACACCCTCCTCCCACATCTACCCAAGCAACCAACTAGCATGAGTAAACATGCGACGAGAGGCTACTATGATATGATTCGACCTCCTAAGTCACGTTAAGGAAGTGGAACTGACGGAAACACACCATACAAACATTCAACATCAGCTATAGGACCCTCAGGAACCAATCCAACACTTTAGATTATTTGCCCTTGGGTCCCACTGAAATTTTGGACAACTTAAGCCTCAGCCGCTCTCATGCTATAGGCATGACAACGTCTAGAAACCCAAAGTCGCTCTCATAGGCTTGCATGCCAACATCCAGAGACTAAATTGTCAGTTCTATGCCAACATCCCTGGGATTTGAGCCACTTTTCCAGGCCCAGAGCCTAGGTCACTGCCCAAAATTTCATGACACCTTAAGAATAGTAAAATAAAATGGAAATTACAGTACTAAAGAAAAGGCTTGAATGAAACCTTGAATGGAACCCTACTATCCATGATAGACATTTCGTAAAACATATCACAAATATGTAATCTATAGGTGTAAATAACAGATCGGAGCATAGGTGTAAATAACTTGACCGTAGAATGTCTGAGCAAAATCTCTCTTCATCTATTCACCCCCATGCCATATTCTAAACATGAATATGGGATCTCATAGGACACATCAATCAAAACTCATCCAGGGCTTCCAGAGGCCATCCACCTCAACCCATCGAATAGTGGCTCCACCTCATGGCTAGATATCAGAAAACCATCATCAGATTGGTCTCCATCTAAGCCTTCCAGGGCGTCTAGAGCGTTTTTTCCAACCAAGGCTTCCAGGACTAGTAACTCAACCCACAGCTGCCGCCAAGCTTCCAGATAGTTTGTCCAACCAAGGCTTCAAGGACTAGTAACTCAACCCACCAAGGGCTTCCAGAGTGTTTGTCCAACCAAGGATTCTAGGACTAGTAACTCAACCCAAGTTGTTAGAGGACTTCTAGAGCGTTTTTCCAACTAGGGCTTCCAAGAACTAATAATTGAACCCAAGCTAAGGAAACATGAGAACCAACCAAAAACACAACAAGGAAATAAACCCACAAACTCCATGGCTATCCAAGTAATGGCAAGGCTAGACAATCCACTTTCAGTCCTGACCATTTTCCATGCCAATGACAGATCAGAATCAACAAACCACATGCATGCGTCATGCATGCCAAAACTAGTGAGGAAAACATACATGCAACTTGGTACCTACAAGCAAATCCTGTTCTAGCTATTGATCTTGGTGCCTTCTTACAGTTTCCTATTCTTCCTTTTCCTTCATGCTCAAAAAATCCAAGTAAAACACACCCTCCAAGAGTGCTCCAAGGAAACTTTGTCTCCAAGAGTATGAGAGAGAATAGAATAGAAGAGAGATCCACCAAAACCTGTCAAAAAACCTTACCAATTGTTCCTCAGAAGCCTTTTTATCAACGAGACCTCTATTTTATTTATTTTCCAGTATTTTCCATCATTTTTCTCCTCACATGCAAATTGTTACCTTTCACCTTCCTTTTCTTCTAATTTCCATTATTTTCATAAATAAATGTGCCAAAATGCCTTTTTACCTTTCTAAAGCCTTAGTCGTTGCCTTTGCCAATTTTCTTAGCCATAATAAACTGAATCAACACCCACTAGGATGTTTCCCCCACCATTCATCTTGAAATATATGTCCCACCACCGTGGCCTTATGTATATTTTTACGTGGAATTTTCACAAAGGATGTTACAGAACCCTCCCCCTTGGGGGAACACCTTCCTCAGTGTTCAATCACACCTATAACCAACAAGACTGTTGAAAACAAAACATGCTACTCATGGAGCTTTATAGCACAACTCGTTACAGTATTTACAATGACCATATGCTGAAACATGACAAACATACCGTTTACTAGAGCTTTATAAGACAACTCATTACGATATTTACAATAATAACAACATACACATTTTCTTCAACTAGCAAGTAATCATATTGTCTATGGAGCTTTATAAATCGAGATCGATACAATATTTACAATGATATATACATACACATATGCACATTTTCTCAACTAGCAAATAAAAAGGATACGATGCTTGCATCCATAACAGGGTAATCCATAGGCTTACACCTCCACCCTCAAAGTAATACTAGGATTCACCTCCTTCCCAGGAAGTCCAGAATCCACTGCAAAGTCAAATCTGCATCCAATGTCCAACGCTATAATCCCGTGCCACTTGTCCTCTCAGTGAACAGTTACCAACTCGTTGTTCCAGGGCGCACTCCCAATGTGCATATGATTCCATATGGCAATGCTAATGACCAAAACAAATCCATCCCTGATCTTCCCTTCTCTGCTACACAGTCCCTCGGGAAATCTAGTTAATCCCCTTCCATGCAGTCACTCACCTTCCAAGTTCTGCTGACACCCCTATCCTGGGCAGTCCATCCCTTGGCAAAGGCTTCCTTGCATCGGAAGATACAAAAACCAAGGCATATTCCTATCTTAAAACCAGCATACCAGTCATAACATGCTCATGGCAATCAATGGACACTATTGGGTACCAGTGTCCCACAATGGACCTGCTCCTGATTGCTTTACCAACATACTGCTGCTTGTTTGAATTCATTTGCTTCTATTGTTATTTCTTGCAGTCGATTTCAACCACCCAACAGGGTATTTCCATGCTTCCTATAGCAAGCACATACATTTCATTTGATTTAAAAATAAATTGAAATAACTTCAAATTATACCTAATTGGTGGCTCATCAATAAGGTACACTTGCAATTCTATTTGCTTCCTATCACAACAAGTCAAACTAGCATCTTGACCATCATGTATAAACATATCACATCAGGTTAACTCAAAACACAACAATTATAGATCAAAATCATAAATCACATGTAACCATCATAAACCAAAATCATAGATCACATGTAATCATCATATACCAGAATCATAAATCACATGCATAATAAAGCTGAAATAAAATACCAATACTTATCCTTCATCAATCCTTACTTCTATCTTTGTACTTATTCCATATGCACTCCGGAACGGTTTCCACACCCGATAAACGCCCAATGCCTTTTCCTCAACCGCGTGCACACACACATAGTGTACATCCCACACATACAACCACACATGGCATACCAAACCATGCAATACATGCATCTACACCTAAAATACAACACATACACCTACACCCATTGTAAAATACAACACAATACATAGTCCTATGTTTGGTGTAGGACACAACACAACATGTATACGTACACAATGCACATCACAAGACATACATCCGTACACAACGTGAGACAACACAAAATGCACACAAATACACCTATACGACACAACGAATACATATATACTCGATGTACAATGCCACATAATACATGTACCCACACAGAGTACAACACAACGAATACACATGTCACGATACCATGACTACACAATGCACATGCATAGTACCACATGTACACAACACAAAATGTACGACATGCACACAATGCGACACGTACACCAGTACCATATGTACCACCTGTACACTGCAACCACGTGCACAACATGTGCACAACATCACATGTACATGACACTACCTACACAACATGTATACAATGCCACATGTACCACCTATACAATGTGTACACAATACCACATGTACATAGTACCACATGCATGACATGTACGTGACACCATATGTCAATAACACCACATGCACTACATGTACACATCACCAACTGCACAAAATGCCACTTGTATACATCACCACTTGTACAATCATTACACCACACCATATGAACATATTACCAATGTACAACATGCACACAACAACACTTGTACATAGCACTGCATATCTAACATGCACATAACATTGTCTGTACACAAAACTGCATATCCAACATGCTCACAACACCATATGCACACAGCACCACATATCCATCATGCACACAATACAATATGTACACAAGACCGTATATCCAACATGTACATAGCACCATCTACACCCAACACTAAAAATGCAACATTCATACAACACTATTTGTACTAGCACCCTGTACATAGCTTTGTATAAACAACACATACACACACTATATATACACAATACCGTATGCGCACAACATCACATATGTACAACATATACAACATATGCACAACATTAGTGCCACACATCGAAAACCACACTATCTCTACCAAACAACCTTGCTTCCAATTTCTTACCCATGTTTGTCCCAACATGACACAAACCACACCACTTTCATTTTGCTGATGTATCTCGTGGTATAACATGTCCATAACATAGACATAATATAATCACATAATATCAAATCATAACCATATGATACTAACCTTGTATATTTTTCAAGACTACACTTTCCACTTGATTCCTCATAAGACCAGAAACCTCTTCACGCCATTTGCTTGCATAAGCAATCATTCCTCTACATAATGATCACTGACAACCTTGTCAGACACTGACATACACACATACATATATATACATATAAATATTAGCATTAAATAATCATGATTCATTATGACCCTATCAGACACGACATACATACATACATACATGTATACATATATAATATCAGCATAATCATGATTAAAACATAATTACCAGATAGCATAAGGTCGAGTTAAGAGAAATTCCTTATTTTTTCACAACATTGACAACAACAGTTCCCAACATAGCCAAGGCATATGACGCCTCAAGTCCATTCACCTTACCTTTTCTAGTTACCTTTCTCATGATTATTCTGCCATCGTCTATTTATACTGATGGACCAACCAGTCCAACCAAAAGTCATAGTCTTACCTTTCGCTATGCTTACTCATGCACCAAGCTTCATCCGTGTCTTACATTACTTGTCGAGTACCACACATCTCTCCCCGATCTCCATTAACTTTTGTCCTTCCCAACCAATTACCAAGACACTTAAAACATAAAATGTAAGACAAAAAACAAACAAGAAGAAAACCATGAAAACCGATAATAATACGACGCCACAAACAAAGTGGCATGATCATGCACTATACATAAAAAAGCTACAAGTCAAGCACAAGCATATCATAAAAGACCAAAACAACAAGACTAACAATAGACACCATGACTCAATCCTTGGTTCCCAGTGCTCCCAAAGGAAAGCTCAACCAGAGCCTTCTTCAAGATTTCATGGAAACCATTCTTGTCGTGCAACTCCCTGCATCATATTTCCATAAACACATAACTGCAGTGCATAATTAAACATAAAAATACACCATATACCTTAATTTTTTGTGCCAAGTACGCTGCTTGCAACCGAACACATCCATGCCATCTCTCAAGGGACTCTAATTCCCTTGACAGATCCACATGTAACTAGAGACTAGCTAATATACCTGTCAAGTGCATGTTCATGAATCTAGCACATATCCACATAATGTCAGACAATATTAAGGTTAAGAAGGTTTCTTGTATGCAAATCACTCATTCGTTTGGAATTAGGGTTTCCAAACATAGCCAAAGGAATTCTTGTCCAATTCCTTTCTTTTACTTTTTTACCTTGTTGCAATTGAGGCTTACTATGCGTTGTCACATCAACCAACTATTAGTTATATAAACACATCAACTATTACCTTGTCACACTAATACCAAGCATGTTTCCTGCAACTTCTCACACATGTCAACCACATGTTCCAAATATCAAGAGAATCATATCTATCACTTTGAAATCAACCTTTACCAAGACTAACAATCATGTCATAATCCATAGTCAACTCATAGTCCTTATACACAATGCTACAACTATCACCTACTCTACTCAAGTACATATTAACTGTCTCAACACCTAGGTATTAGTACAACCATCTTAAAACAAGATCATTGGAACACATATTCGTATTATGCAACTCATCAAACATTCAACCAACTTGCAAACATACCATGTTAAAAAAATCAACTAGATGACATAATAGACACCAAACGCCCAACACAAAATAGATGACATAATCAAGAATGAAGCACCAAGTATACTACATAAGAAAACTAAAACCGTAGTGTACTTTAGGGGAGGCTATCTTGTCTGCACAATCAATCTAGTTACCGAGATATAACTTTACAACATGTCAACTCAAACATAAATAAGATCCTGATATCCATCACACTAACTAACTAACATGTGCACATCATAAACTCATAAGAATTTATCGTTCATGCATAACAAACACGTGTGCAAATTCATCACAAATATGTCGACTCATACCTGAACATCGTAACCAAAACCATCTGTATAGTCCAATCCAATTTAGCATGATATATATAATATCAAGATATTAATGTTACAAACCTAATCACCAAATTAACTAACATATAACATATAACATGGTCATTAACAACATATAACATGATCATCAAGTTATCTAACATAAAACAAAAATAACAGTGCATACAACCATAGGTTACTATCATTCATGACTATCCACGACATGTGCATGTGACTATACTAATCAACTATCATCTATCATGTATGTAACCATAACATCGAAAACATGTACATAAACCTAGTGTATATAAACCTAATGCATATGACAATCCTTAACTTACATACCTGCATGCCCAATCATACAAACCTGTATGATGATATTCTCTTGCCTCGAGGTCCAATGCTGCAACTTCCCTTTGATGATATCCATCTCCTTCTCTATCTCAGCCAACACATTAGCATCCTAACAACCAATAACACCATGATGACCTAAATTACATACCATGACTTCATAGGCATGTTTGACCTACTATTCATGCATAACTATAACCAAGACCATACAGGCATAACAACTGCATATAGACATAACACATGAGTACGAAACAATATAGAATTCTAGCTAGAGTCCAGTCATCAATGCATGATCATATCAACTACACAAACCATGACCTCATGCATGAAAATAATACCACATCAACTGCATTTGATAACATGTGAACACTAATGTGCATAACAATGCTTATTTTTTAACAAACATGAAGACATAATCCACGACAACACCTTCAACCTTCACATGGCGACATCACTACAACCATGCTCAATAGCATGAAAACACAACAAGCACTTGGACTAAAACACAAGAAACACATATGCAAACGACATGAATGCATGACCTACACATAACCCATCCAGTTCGAGGGGTGAACCATGCTTTGATACCACTCTGTAACACCCTCCTCCCACATCTACCCAAGCATTCGTCCAGCTAGGATAAACATGTGACGAGAGGCCACTATGATATGATTCGACTTCCTAAGTCATGTTAAGGAAGTGGAACCGACAAAAACACTCCATACAGACATTCAACATCTACAGGACCCTCAGGAACCAATCCAACACTTTAGACAGCTTGCCCTTGGGTCCCACTGAACTTTTGGACAACTTAAGCCTCAATTGCTCTCATGCCATAGGCATGACAATGTCCAGAAACCTAAAGTCGCTCTCATAGGCTTTCCTGTTAGTGCGTAAAGACTAAATTTGTCAGTGTTATGCCCAGAATTTCATGACACCTCCAAAACCATAAAATAACATGGACATTCTAGTGCTAAAGAAAAGGCTTGAATGAAAAACCTTGAATGGACCCCTACTAGCCATGACATGCATTTCATGAAACATATCACAAATATGTAATCTACAATTGTAAATAACAAATCTGCGCATAGGGGTATCATACTTATCCGAGAATCACCATGAAGCATTGTTTCCTTGTCACTTTAACTTCCATTCCAACCATTAGGTCATAGATACATTGTTCGTTCATTTACAAGTCAAGACATGATGAGGGCCATACATAGTTGTTGTCATAAAACATATACATAACCAGTATAATAGGGACAAAAATACCAGTGAAATCACAACCATATACACCACATATAATTAATCATAATAATCATAGAAATACTAGGAGAAATAACTTTTCATTAATGATGCAAAATCCAAACTTGGGATGGGAATTCCACGTACCACCCGACCGTAGAATGGTTGAGCCAAATCTCTATTTAGTCATTCACTCCTTTGCCATATTCCAAGCATGAATGTGGGATCTCATAGGACACATCAATCAAAAGTCATCCAGGGCGTCCAAAGGCCATCCACCTCAACCCATAGAACAATGATTCCACCTCACAGTCAGACATCTTAAAACCATCATCAGATTGGTCTCCATCCAAGCCTTCCAGGGCTTATAGAGAATTTGTTCCAACCAAGGCTCCAGGGCTAGTAACTCAACCTGTAATTGTCGCTTGGATTCTAGAGCGTTTGTCCAGTGAAGGCTCCAGGACTAGTAACTCAACCCACCAAGGTCTTCCAGAGCGTTTGTCAAACCAAGGATTCTAGGACTAGTAACTCAACCCAAGCTGTTACAAGGTCTCTAGAGCGTTTGTCTAACCATGGGTTCCAGAACTAATAACTCAACCCAAGTTAAGGAAACATGAGAACAAACCAAAAACAAAACAAGGAAATAAATCCACAAACTCCATGACTATCTAGGAAATGGAAAGGCTAGGAAACCCACTATCAATCCTGACCATCCTCCATGCGAATGATAGATCACAACCAACAAACCACATGAATGAGCCATGCATGCCAAAACTAGTGCAGAAAACATTCATGCAACTCGGTACCTACAAGAAAATCTCATCGTAGCTGCTAATCTCGATGCCTTCTTCCGCTTTCCTGCTCTTCCTCTGCCTTTGTGCTCCAAAAATCTAAGTAAACCACACCCTCCAAGAGTGCTCCAAGAAAACTCTAAGTCTCCAAGAGTATGAGAGAGAGAATAGAATAGAAGAGAGCTCCACCAAAACCTATCAAAAGACCTTACCAACTGATCCTCATAAGCCTTTTTAACTAATCCTCATAAGCCTTTTTATCAATGAGGTCTCTATTTTCTTAATTTTCCATTATCTTCCTTCATTTTCCTTCTCACATGCAAACTTTGACCTTTCATCTTCCTTTTCTTTTAATTTCCATTCTTTTCATAAATAAATGTGCCAAAATGCCTTTTTACTTTTCCAAAGCCTTATCCATTTCCTTTGCAAATTTCCTTAGCCATAATAAATCGAATCAACACTTGCTTGGATGTTTCCCCCACCATTCATCTTGGAATACGTGTCCCATCACCGTGGACTTATATATATATATTTTACATGGAATTCTCACCAGGGATGTTACACCTGGGTTGCAGTGCACTGGTAGCCTATCTGCACCTTCACTAACCCCTATTTCATGTAAAAAAAATCTTTCATGGTTTTCTCTCTGATTAACTTTGTTCCAATTGGTCCTCCATGTGTCCTTGAGTGTGTCTTGGTCTCTCATAAGTCTTCATGTTGTTTGAGCTTGGTTTTGAGTGCCTTTGATAAGAATTTCTTTGGATTTTGCTTTGTTCTTGTTGACACCTAATCATAGGGATCGGGTGAACAACTGTAATTAGTGTAAATAAATAATAGAGGAAATGAAGAGTCATCAGGAGATGAACTGAACAATCTCTCCCTCTTGTATGTAATAATGAACAACCTGAATGAATAGATCAATCACATTTGAGGAGTTACCTCCTGGCCTGACATGGTATCAAAGCCAACATCTATTTTTATTTTTCTACATTGTAACTCCTGTCAATTTCCTGCCCTCTGTCTCTTTTCTCTACCAAATCTATGCATTTGGACAAATCATCCGCATTCAATGTGTAACTCTCATAGAAGTTGTTTGGAGTGAACCTACAAACAATAGTTGAAGTCGTTGAAGCCGTGGCGCTGAGAGATGGAACATGTGCGTTAAAAGACTGTGAGCTGGGTCGAAACCTAGAGGTGTTGCGACGTTTGGTAAGTGCTTTCAATAATCATAATTCATTATCAAGAAGAAGACTGATGGTCAATGGACATATATGGTGAATGCATGAAGTTTTTAGTTGGTTGAATGGCGTTTTACACTAGAGTGACTGTGTACGCACTCCCCTCAGCTCCCACAAGTGTATTAAATATCCTATGGTCCCCTTGCTCTCCTTACGTTGCAATGTATTAAACCACCTCTGCGCACTCCTCTCCACTGCACAACAGAGCCCTATGGTATGATATCCCGCACAACATTTGGCTCCTACGATGTCCCATAAACACGCTCAGCTAATACGATTCATATCCTGCATAACGTTTGGCTCCTATGCTATCCCATAAACATGTTGTTCCATATTATAAGGCTGGTATATATATACGTTGTCTAGTATATAACATTGTTTCATATATACCGCTTGCTACATTTGGCTCCTACGCTGTCTGGTATATAACATTGTTTCATAAATAATGCTTGCTGCGTTTGGCTCCTACACTGTCCCCCATATACCACCTCCCCAAAAATTCTCCCTTCCCCATATACCACCTTCCCTAAATATTTTCTTCCCCATATATTACCTTCCCAAAATAATACTTCCATTTTTAATATATTAGAGTCCAATTTTTAACCACTAGAAGTGCATTTTTTATATATATTGGCAGCAAGGTACATATTTTTTTAAAAATGAATTCATTGATATCTATTATGGGAGTGGTTCTCACCAGGAAGGAGAACTATCTAGAATGGTCACAGACAATCACACACTCTCATTTTTAATGAGTTGTGGAAAGGAGTGTGTGTTGGAAACGGAGACAAAGAGCCAGAACAACCTACTTCAGACAAGCAATTCACCAATTGGGAAAATGAGAATAGCAAGGCTTATGCATTGATTGAAGCATCAACAAATGAAGAGGTGAGTCACCATATTTCACCATTTTCAAATGCTTTCGAAACGTTACAAAAACTGAAGGAACTCTATGACTCACACTCTGCACTTGAAGTTGTTCAACTCATGATTAAACTCTTCACCCTTGAATTACAAAATAATGATCCTCTTGCACTTGTGTCAGAAGTAAAATCTATAATGCATGATATCAAAGTCACTAATGTTGATCTGGATATTCCTTTGATAGCTTTTCTCAAGGCACTTTATCCCACTTACTCAAATTATCTTGAGTCAACACAAGCAAATGGAAACCTTAAAGATATTACCTTTGACTCCCTTCTGAAAAAAATTTGCTAAAAGAGAGAAATCTTTTGGGAAGAAGACAACTCCCGAGTCTTCTTAAGAGGTTGTCTGCCTTTCTCATAGAGAAAACAATCTTTCTCAAGATTGTTCCAGAGGAAGAGGAAGAAATTTCAGAGGCAGGGGGGCAGACACTCTCAAGAAGAAATGTCAGATTTGCACTACATATGCTGCAAAAGAGATGGATCACATGATGCATCCACCTGAAAGTTGCCTTGGGACAGAATTGAGCAGGAAAGAAACCAACCCAAAGGTAAAACTAATGACAAAGAGAAAGGTAAAGCACCTGAATCTACTCACTATGTTGTGGCACACTGTAATACTTGAGTAAATGAAGGCTTATTTAATGCTTCACTTGCTTCTTGGAAAAATGATTGGTTTCTTGATTCAAGATCAACTTTCCACATGACTTTTAGAAGAGATTTTTTTGAAGAATTTATTTACAATGTTGATGGAGCAGTATAATTTGCATACAAATCAAAACTCAAGCCATCAGGGCTTGGCACAATCAGGCTTAAATTGCCTAGTCTTCCAAACTTTCTTCTGCATCATGTTCTATATCTTCCACAGCTGAGGAGAAACTTGTTGTCCTTCGCCCACATCTGCCAGCAAGGAAACTCCATTCATATGTTTGATGGCAAGCTTAAGGTGAGAAAAGCATCAAACCACTCACTTGTCATGATGGGGATAGAAGAAGAAAGGCTTCTCAAGCTGCAGGGTACCTCTACTCGTGCACATAATTTCTCATACAATTCTCATTATGAATAAGGTACATTTCCATCAAGTTTATTATGGCATGCTATATTTTGACACTTGAACTATGACAACCTCTACTTGTTGAAGAAAAATGGTGTTACTGGTTTGCCCACGATTCTTAGGAAACTTAAGCAATGTGATGCTTGCATTCTAGGAAAGCATAGAAAACAGTCTTTTCATGATTCACATTCCAGAGCACATAGAAAACCTTAACTCATTCATTCAAATTTATGTGGTCCAATGCCTACTCCTTCTGCAAATGGAAATAAATATATGATGACATTTATTAATGACTGCACCAGAATGTGTTAGGTTTACTTATTAAAGAACAAATTTGATGCTTTTCAAACATTCAAGAACTTTCATACATGGATTGAAAATGATGCACAATCCCATATTGGCTCTATTCACAAATATAATGGAAAAGAATACACTTCAAATGAATTTGAAAACTATATTTGCCAACATGGGATCAAACATCAAACAACTGTCCCTTATAATCCCCAACAGAATGGAGTAGCTGAAAGAATGAATAAGACAATCTTAAATATGGTGCACTCCATGATGTTTTGGGCTGATGCAGTTCTATGTGTTGTATATGTAAAGAATAGATGTCCATCTAATACTATTAGAAACAAGACTCCCTATGAAATGTGGTATGGGCACATTCCTTCGGTAAAGCATCTCAGGGTCTTTGGTTCCACATGTTATGCCTTGATACCAAATGTACATAGAAACAAACTTGGTGCAAGAAGTCATAAGTGTATCTTCCTGGGGTATTCAAACACCTCCAAAGCACACTGTCTCTATGATGAAGTCAATACAAAGTTTATTGTATCTAGAGATGTAATCTTTCTTGAATCATCCAAAACTAACAATGTTGTTGAGCGCAACTTGACCACTTGGATAGATTCGCAAATGCAAAATCATTTCAAGAATTTGATAATTATATTCCACATCTTAAAGGGGGGATTCCTATAATAGATCAACCTGTGGAATCTTCTTCTGAAGCACTCTCTCCCCCGCATGAAACTCCAACACTGTGTTAGAGCCTAGATTTGCCTCAAGCTGAAAAGGCAAGGTTCTAGGTCCACATCAAACCACGCTCAGCCTCGTAGCTAGCCCTACGAGGACAGGAGAGGGCTCTCTCTGAGTCAATCTCGGCAAAGATAATCGATTGGGCTCAAGATGACTGAAATAAAGGCTAATTTTAGGCTAGGTATGAAGTACAAGGGTTTGATTTGAGTTTTTAAGAGTTTTGTGTTGAAACAGGGAAAGGCAAATTTGGGCTTGGGGATTGAGGCACAGTTTTTGCAGAGGTCTGAATGGGGCAAGGAAGGCGATCGTCTTGATGCTTTTAAAGGAAATGAATGGGTAGATTAGACAGGTGAGGAGCTAAGGAGAGCAAGAAGGTTTCAATGATTCTCCTTAAACAGGTCAAAACATTGAAAATCAAACAAATTTAAAGGTAGAGCACAACAATCTATGGATTCTACCTTAACACTTCATTTGTTCAATTGCAGAAGATGAGAGAAGGAAAATGATACACATAACAACTTATAATTACTGAGAGAAGCACACCATCAAAACATAGAGCCACATGGATCCCAAACAGTGCTGCAAAACCCTGGTCTTTCCTTAGCTAAAAATGCAGAGAAATTATGTGCAATGTTATGCCAAAGCAATCCCAAGTGTCCAACCCTGAAAGTGACTAAGAGAATACATGATATAGACTAGCCCAATATCCCAACCCATTCCCTTGCCTCTAGGGTTTGAGCTCATCATTCTAGGAGCTGATCCAACTGATTCTAAACCAAGCACTGAAATCTAGGCAATCAAAACAACTTGCCTCTATATGTTAGGAAACTGATTCATTCATTTAATTTCACTTTTTAGTGAATGAATCATCTAGAACAAGTAAATAAGTGCCAAAATTACATCATGTTTACCCAATTACATCA
>APFE031335717.1:25787-50504 GCA_000404065.3 Pinus taeda
TGATGTTTTGGGCTGATGCAGTTCTATGTGTTGTATATGTAAAGAATAGATGTCCATCTAATACTATTAGAAACAAGACTCCCTATGAAATGTGGTATGGGCACATTCCTTCGGTAAAGCATCTCAGGGTCTTTGGTTCCACATGTTATGCCTTGATACCAAATGTACATAGAAACAAACTTGGTGCAAGAAGTCATAAGTGTATCTTCCTGGGGTATTCAAACACCTCCAAAGCACACTGTCTCTATGATGAAGTCAATACAAAGTTTATTGTATCTAGAGATGTAATCTTTCTTGAATCATCCAAAACTAACAATGTTGTTGAGCGCAACTTGACCACTTGGATAGATTCGCAAATGCAAAATCATTTCAAGAATTTGATAATTATATTCCACATCTTAAAGGGGGGATTCCTATAATAGATCAACCTGTGGAATCTTCTTCTGAAGCACTCTCTCCCCCGCATGAAACTCCAACACTGTGTTAGAGCCTAGATTTGCCTCAAGCTGAAAAGGCAAGGTTCTAGGTCCACATCAAACCACGCTCAGCCTCGTAGCTAGCCCTACGAGGACAGGAGAGGGCTCTCTCTGAGTCAATCTCGGCAAAGATAATCGATTGGGCTCAAGATGACTGAAATAAAGGCTAATTTTAGGCTAGGTATGAAGTACAAGGGTTTGATTTGAGTTTTTAAGAGTTTTGTGTTGAAACAGGGAAAGGCAAATTTGGGCTTGGGGATTGAGGCACAGTTTTTGCAGAGGTCTGAATGGGGCAAGGAAGGCGATCGTCTTGATGCTTTTAAAGGAAATGAATGGGTAGATTAGACAGGTGAGGAGCTAAGGAGAGCAAGAAGGTTTCAATGATTCTCCTTAAACAGGTCAAAACATTGAAAATCAAACAAATTTAAAGGTAGAGCACAACAATCTATGGATTCTACCTTAACACTTCATTTGTTCAATTGCAGAAGATGAGAGAAGGAAAATGATACACATAACAACTTATAATTACTGAGAGAAGCACACCATCAAAACATAGAGCCACATGGATCCCAAACAGTGCTGCAAAACCCTGGTCTTTCCTTAGCTAAAAATGCAGAGAAATTATGTGCAATGTTATGCCAAAGCAATCCCAAGTGTCCAACCCTGAAAGTGACTAAGAGAATACATGATATAGACTAGCCCAATATCCCAACCCATTCCCTTGCCTCTAGGGTTTGAGCTCATCATTCTAGGAGCTGATCCAACTGATTCTAAACCAAGCACTGAAATCTAGGCAATCAAAACAACTTGCCTCTATATGTTAGGAAACTGATTCATTCATTTAATTTCACTTTTTAGTGAATGAATCATCTAGAACAAGTAAATAAGTGCCAAAATTACATCATGTTTACCCAATTACATCAATATAGATAAAAAATTACATCAAGAAGCAAAACTAGTTAAACTGGCCGAATTTCTGAGCTGGAAGGTGAAAAATTGGGCAAAAATCCTCTGTGCACCGCGCCAAAATCACTGTGCATAATGCCACTTTGAGGCTGAATTTGAGGCACTTCCTGAAGTCCACATTGATCCCAAGTGTGCTTGTTGGAAAGCCCTGCCTGTCTACTTTCCAACCCAAGTGGAATTTCTAGATTTGGATGTCATTTTCCCCTCCAAAAGTCCATTCTCCCAAGACTGCTTCCTGTGTGCCAAAATAGGGGCAGTGAGGTCATTTTTAGGGTGTTTTTGACCCTTTAGGTAACCCAGAACTTGATGAAATCCTTTAGTAATCCATGAGCATGCATACCTTTTGATGAAAAATCCAAAAATCTAAAGTTTTCCTCCTGGAGACCTCCCAATTATAAGCGCGCGCCAAGCGGCGCTACGCGTAGGACTAAAAAACCTGTTTTTAAAGCCAAAATATTCAAAATTGACAAAATTTTCTCCAAATTCCTTGAAATTTGGGTTGAAGGTGCCTCATCAAGTGCCATGCTTAGCCAAAGAAGCTTTTGCCAAGATTCGGAGCCGATCTTGCCTTTTACGCCGTTCCAGTGTCCTCCTGATGCATGCAGTTTCAGTTGTAAAGTCACTCTCTGTCCGCCTTCATGGTGTTTCAAAGACTGTTTGGCTTTCAATGAGATGAAGAATGAGAGTTTGGTGCAATTGCCAAATGTGGGACAGACTGTGGGAAATATGGCAATGTGGACAGTGGGGTCTTGTCAAGTGATGTTTCCCTTTGGAATTTTGACAAATGTAGGAACAATGGATGGTTACTTGGCTGTTTAGAAAATTTGAGGTTTTGGGAATTTTACAATTGACATGAATGATAAGGAATGCAATGACTTTAGGGATAGGGATAGTGGGACTTAGGAATGAGTAACTTGGGATATGAGGGAATGTTGGGATAGGGTATAGTATATGGACTAGGGTTTGGGTTTGGGACTTTGTAAAATAGGAATTGGGGGTATCGGATATGAAACTAATGAATATAAGAGTCGGTGACTTTAGGAAATAGGGAAATCAAGGAAAAAATGGAGCAAGGGAATGTGAGGTGGGAGTAGTAACTTGGCAGCCAAACAATTAATACAAAACCCTAACATTGTTTTCCTTGGTAGGGTTTTATTTTTCTATCCAACACCATAAGACAACCACCATCTAGCAAGAACTAATCTTGGATGAAAAGCAATGATGGAAACCCATCTTACTTGTACAAGTGAAGACCCACGCATTTTGAGTGATTTGGAGCAAGTTTGTGAAGTTGTTGGTGGTGCGGCGCATTGGGAAACTGGCACGGCACATAGGGAATGCACGGTGCATAGAGCTTCATTTCTCAGTGCAAAAATACACTGGCGCGGCGCATAGGGAAGGCGCGGCGCACTGGGCTTGAGGCGCGGCGCATAGAGCCTGTGCGTAGCACCTTTTTGCAGGAGACTTTTGGAGGCCTTCCCGGTGTCAAAATCGGGTGCAGGATAGCTCCTTGGAAAGGTATTTGAGTATAATTTCGAACCCAATTGGAATTTGGTAGTTTTTAGTTCATTTACCCTATCAAAAATCAAATCTCCCAAGACTGGTCAAAATGTGCCAAATGAGGCTGCCTCTAGGTAAAGTGCTGTTGCAGTCAACTTTTGAAGGTGTTCCTCAACTCCAAATTGAGCTCATGATAGCGCATTGGAAAGCTCGTTGTGTCTAGTTATCATTGGACTCATCAAAAAAGTCATTTGGCCAACCAAGCTAGGAGAAAACTTGATTTTCCCAAGGTCACTTCAGAGGTGCATTCAATTGTCCTGAGGCAACAGTATTTTTGACATTTCTCTAAAAAAATGACACCTGTGTAAACAGTGAAGGAGGTTTTTCTTCCTTGGCCTATTACGAACAAAACCCTCTCTTAGGTTTCCTAAATGCATCTTTTATTGCTCAGAAACATCATTTGAGCGAAACCTATCTTGATGTGTGGAACAGGGGACTTGTCGAAATGAAGCGAAATGAAGTGTATAGGGGGCTTCTAAATTCTTGAGGAAATTTTGAGAAGTAGGGAGGGATGTTAGGAAGTAGGGGAAAGTTGAATTTCAAATATTGAGTGAGGGGAAGGGGTCCAAAAAGGCAAAACATAGGCCTAGCCTTGAAAATTGTCAAGTTGTAGCAAGAAACTAGGGTTTGTGCGAAAATGAGGAATTTGGGGGATCTCAGTGATGGGAGGTGTTTAATAATGTACATTAAGGATAGGGGAAGGTGTATGAACATCAGGATACAAGTTTTGCTGATGATTCGACCATCCAAGAGAAATTTCCTTCAAAACCCTAGGAGAGGGAAATGAACTTTACCTAGGCGCAGTTGAAGCATGAACAAGGTGTAAAATGACCCAGTGGAACTTGACATGATGGTGACAATCCTCTGAATGATGATACACTCAGCTGACTGGTGACATGGACCGACATTTGGACAACTTTGAAAGGAGTAAAATCAAACCCTAGACCTAATGCCTAGTGACCAAATTTTGCTTGAAGACTCACTGAAATGACAAAATTTGACCTTGACACCTTAAAATCACTTTGTAAGAGCATGTTTGATCACTAGAGGAAGGCTGCAAAGACTGACACTAACACAACGGATGATACTTTGAGTGATGTGATTGACAAAATTGGAAGACTCAATCTTGATTTTGCCCCAACTCAATCAACGAAGCAGCCTAGACCATTTGAGAAGGTCCCCCAAAGTGGTTGACAAAGACACTTGAAAGTGTTCATCCTGATGAGGTTGGAAAGACAGGAACTAGAAATTCAAACCGGTAAGATGGGAGTGATGTAGATGACTCTAATTCACCTGTTGATATGGATGTTTCTTATGATTGTGAATTGAATTTGTCTACAGATTTTGAACCAACTTCCTTCAAAGAAGTTTCTTCTCATGATGAATGGAAAGAAGCAATGCCAAAGGAGTATGATGCCTTAATAAAGAATGGCACTTGGAAACTGGTTGATCCTCCATTGGGAACCAAACCAATTGGCTACAAGTGGGTCTACAAGAACAAGTATAAAGCTGATGGCTCACTTGAAAAGCACAAAGCCAAACTTGTAGCAAAAGGTTTTGCACAGAAGGAAGGGGTCGATTATGAGGAGACTTTTCACCCCATAACAAAATGGGCTACCATCTGGACACTCTTTGCCCTAGTAGCTCAGAACGGTTGGAAAGTCCATCAAATGGATGTAAAACTGCTTTCTTGAATGGAGATCTAAAAGAGAATGTTTTTATGTCCCAACCTGAAGGGTTTGTTGTAAAAGGACATGAACATAAAGTATGCAAACTTGTGAATTCCTTGTATGGCCTCAAACAAGCACCACTAGCCTCGTAAGAAAAACTAACTGAGCATCTTCTGAAACTCAATTTCAAACATTATGATCTTGATGATGTAATTTGTTTGTCAATAAGGTTGGAAAAACAGTTGTATATCTTGTGGTATATGTAGATGATCTTTTGATGACAGGGAACAATGAGAGCTATATTGCATCCATAAAGAAGGAATTGAGGAAATGTTTGGAAATGACCGATTTGGGCTATGTTCATTACTATATTGGTATTGAAGTAACTCAACATCAAAAGTCCATATTCCTTTCTCAAAAGAAGTAAATTGGAGATCTGTTGAACAGATTTGGCATGACTGAATGCAATCCTCTGACTACCCCAATGGAACAAAACTTAAAGCTCACATCCATTGAGGGAAAAGAACTTGAGGATGCAACAAAGTATAGACAACTTGTAGGAAGTCTTAATTACCTAACTACTACCAGAATAGACATTTCATGTGCTGTTGGAATCCTCTCCAGGTTTATGCAAAAGCCTTGTGAGGGACATTGGTCTGCTGCAAAAAGAGTTCTAAAGTACTTGAAGGGAACTCAAGACTTTGGAATCAAGTATACACAGGTGGGAGACTTCAGCTTGATTGGATACTTTGATTCAGACTTTGATGGAGACAAAGAAACTGGGGTATCTACTTTAGGTTATGCTATGAGTCTTGGATCAGGAGTTGTCTCCTAGAGATCATGCAAACAATCCGTTCCAGTAGATTCCACAACAGAGGCAGAATATGTGGCAGCAGTTGAGGCAACAAAAGAAATTGTGTGGCTTAGGAAAATTCTTGAAGATTTGCAGGTAAAACAAGTACAATTGACTCCACTCATGATTGACAATACCTTGGCAATAAATCTAGCCAAGAACCTAAAGTTCCATGATCGAACGAAGAACATCAATACAAAATATCATCTGATTCGACATCATGTTGAGGCTAAAACAATCTATCTCTGCCATTGTTCCACTAATGAATAGATTGCAGACATCTTCACCAAAGCACTTGGAAGAGAAAATCTTGAAAGATTCAGAATGATTCTTGGACTCACCAACATCCCTTCAGATTAAGGGGGGAATGTTGACAGCTAACCATAGGGATTGGGTGAACAACTGTAATTAGTGTAAATAGATAATAGAGGAAATGGAGAGTCATCAGGAGATGAACTGAATAGTATCTCCCTCTTGTATATAATAATGAACAACCTGAATGAATAGATCAATCACATTTGAGGAGTTACCTCCTGGCCTGACAGTTCTTGTCAATTGGGTCATTAGCAAATTGATTTCTTGATTGTTGGTTGCTTGAAGGAATTGATGTTTCAATCATCATTCAGAATAATTTATTTTATCAGTGATTTGGCAATATCTTATTTTCATTTGAAAATTAAGTGAAATCGAAAAGAAAAAACACATGAATTTTTCATTCCATTTATGGTTTTGGGTGTGAAATTGTTGAATTGTGTATGAGTGTTAATCCCCTCTAAGTGTCACACCTTTTTGATAATATTCTATTTCTTTCTTCCTTTTTTCTCGTCAATTAGGGTTTGTATGTAGAGAATGATTGCTGAATTTGAAAAGTGACTTTTACATTACAATTAAAGTCTGTGTGGTTTATTTCTGTCAGTGATCAAGTTTCAATCTTATGTTTCTTTGCATTAGAAACACTACAAGAACATAAAAGAAATGCAATTATTTTCATTGCATATAGGGCTTTGATTTTAATTGGAATAGTGACGTTGAGGAGATCGATGTTTGCATCACATGTTTGTTGCAATGTTGATTGACTTCTTCTTCCCCTACTTAGTTATGTCTTTCATTATTAAAAGGAAAATGAAAACAATAATTCTTATCATATTAGTTGCATCATAGGTGTGCCTTCAAATCAAAGCATAATTCAAGATAAACTCTAAAATTCACTCAATTAACCTAAGGAGAATTTGAAACTTAATGACACACATGAAGGTCTAGGCTAGAGACGTGTTTTGATGTCTTTAAATGTAGGAGTTGTCATTTTTTTCCAACGTTGCATTTCGGGGGTGATATCCCGTTCCATGTACATAAGTGTGTAAGATCGTTCTCCATGTTCCTTGGTGTATATCAGATGGTGATTCATGCATGATAAGTATATGGGAATTCTATCATCATACAGTTATGCATTAGACAACACTTCTATGGACTACACTTCCACATACCTTCGAGTATATTTTGTAAGTCCCCATTGGGTTACTATCACCACCATAGGTAACCGAGTCGGCCGCCTTGTACACTTTGATACACTGAAAACAACATTCAGGGAGATTTCTTTCCCATAAGTAAATACTTGGTTCACCAAGTTAGTATATTATAGTTTAGAGTGACTTGGTAAACCCTTTTTCCTAGCTACCCATTATTTATTTATTTTTTTTGTTAATTTTTAAAATCAATTCATTGACCACGGAACAATATCATGACCGTGGGACACCTCCTTAGTGGATATTAGGTTGATACTAATGGAAATAGTTCCCAAGTCTACCAATCAAGGAAATCCATATGATGATAATCCTGGTCCTTTTTCTTCTTTTGGAAATATTGGTGCTACTTATATGGAAATGTTGTGCCTTCCCGGATTTACCATTGGTTTGTTAGTTTGGTTGTTTTTAACCTCCTTGGTTTCGAATATCCAAACTACTTCTCAACCATGTTCTCCTCCACCTGAATGACTTCAAACTCAATTTGATCCTAAATTTGACCCTTTTCCTTCTTCACCTATTGTTTCTTCATCCCTTGAATCTTCCTCCTCACCTAGTTAAAGTCTCAATTCTAGTAACTAGGAAGCTACGAAGAAGAAGAAAAGGATAATGAAGAAGAAGCAAAATAAGCAGGGGGGAACCAAGCAAACATTGCTACCAATGAAACTAGTATGGAAAAATCTTCCAATCAACCTCACAAAGTTAAATTCTCTTAAAAGTTATGTAAGGGTGATCACCTTCTTAGAGATTACCCTGATATTCCACAAGTGTTAGAAGTGTGGTCCACACGCTCACATTAGCCTTTATTGTCAGACTTTGGAGATCATACTTGTGATAACCCTTCAACTAGTGATAGTAAGGTCCATGGGAAAAAGGGTAAAGTTAAGTTTCTCTATAAGTTATGTGAAAAGAATCATCATATTAACCTATGTCCTTATTGTTGAAAATGCAACAAGGAAATCCTAATTTAATTTTTTCCTTGAATTAAATTAGGAACTAAATTGTAATTCCAATTCTCATAACAACTTGTAATAGTTAACTAAGTTAATTTGAATTAGTTAGCTCAATTAATTCGAGTTGGGAGTATAACTAGAGTCATGTAGAGTGTTTCCTAATTTTTAGGAGCCCTGATTGAGTTTATTTTGAGTTGTAATTATTTAATTCAGTTTAACTGAGTTAAATTCAAATAAATTAGTTTCAACAGATGGAGGAATTAGTGGGAGATCCAATAGTGGGGTGTAGCCTATAGTAGTGGAGTGTAACCAACATTGATCAACCAGTAAACTTAATATTCACTCATATTTAACTCATGCATGTCAAATCAGAGAAAGACCCAGTTGATATTAGAGTTCAGGGACAATGTACTATCAGTTGTATAATCATCTGAATTCTACAGATGGTGCATGCAATCAGAGGAAGGCCTGTGAGGATTGCACAATTCATAATTGTGGAATTTCCCAATTAAATATGGGCTATTTCCCAAATGAAAAACGCAACGAAATAGGAGCTTGGCAGGCAACAAAATTGGCTAAGTATTGGCTTGAGCTGGTTTATGAAGTAGAAGGATAGATTGAGATAGTGAAGAGGTTGCTTGGGCTTGAGAAAAACATTGTAATCTTCTCATATTTTCTGATGAATGCAATATACAGATAACATGGGTTTTTATCTATGGACTTCCCTAGAAATTATTGTGTTATGTGTGACTGAATTCTTTCTTTTTTATTCTTCGTGATTTCATTGATTGTTTATTGTTTTTGCTAATGAGTAGAGTATATTCAAGTCAATTGTTTTGGCATATTACAATCTGTAGTTTGGATCTACAAGGGATTTATACACTTTTATGGATGAGGCCTCCAAAGTGTTGGAAAACCTTATAGTTTATCAGCCTCATATTCTGATTGGCTATCGAAAGCTTTATCTCAATCCTCCACTAGTTGATGAAGTGATTGATCATAATCTGAATCCAATCAATCCAACTCTCTCTAAACGTGAATCCCATGAGTCCATTCCTGACCAACCATTAGTTGAGAAAATGGTTGACTCGATTCCACCTACAGTTGATCATGCCTTTCCCGTAGAGAGTGAACTTCATACCGCTCATGTTCTTCTCATTTCTTGAGATTCCAATTAACTTGGGGTAAATCCTCCCATTCCAATGGTACAGGGGGACAATCCTCCCATTCCCATGACACAGGGTTGAAGTTATCTTATTCCCATTACACAAGGGGAGATTTATCCCATTCCCACAACTCCCCCTCCAAGTAGTATGGTCACTTCCTTTGATTGGAGTCGACTGACCAGATATCATCTTCCTCCTTACATGCCCTTCCAGATCATAGTACAAGCTTGTAATGTGCCTGCACTTGCATAGTCATAGAGAAATGCACGTCTGTTTGTATTATTTCCTCAACTTCTTGGAAATATTTAGGTTCTTCACAAATTGTGCCCGTTACAAAAAATTTGTTGACAGTTAACAGAGGAATCAATCAACCATTAGGGATCCCTCCTTAGTTTCCTATTAATTTGGGAGGAAATACTATCTATATCGATGTGATGGTAGTCTAAGGCCCTTTGGATTTTAATTTACTCCTTGGGAATGACTATTTTTATTTCATGGGAGCTCTTGTCTCTTCACTCTTTTGTGTGATGTGTTTCCCACATGAAGGAAGAATCATGACCATTGATCAACTTTCGTTGATCGGTCCTAATTTGATTCCCAATCAACCAACTTCCATAAATATTCCTTATATGTAAGTGGTATCACCCTCACCAATCGTAATTTTGTGGAAACCTATCCCATGGATGTACCTACTAATGAAGATGGGCCTTTTAATGTTTTCTCTTCTTCTTTTTACCTAGATCCAGTAGGTAATATGATAAATCATTTACTAGGGGCATTAGAGTATGATATTTCCATTGGATCCTTTAATACCTACCAGGGCATTATTCTCCCATATGAGGAGGACCTCTTGGAAGCCACAACCTTTTGGGGGGCATGATCTGATCCCGAGAGCAAATTTCCTTGTCTTATGTCATGCTTGTTAAAAAATGAAACAAGGTTCAAAGAGAAGCTCCTTGCCTTGTGTCAAGCTCGTTAAAAATGAAACAAGGTCCCATGAGCATAGTTCTTTTACTCTATCAAGCACCTTAAAAAATGAAATGTATCTCCCTTTCCAATTAGAGTCTTTGATTAGATCTCGTAAATTCCTAGTTGAGTCTTTCACTTGATCTCGTAAATAAACCTTCATTCCATCCACCTATTAATAAACAGTAATCTACTTAGATGAATGAAATGAAGCTTGGGGGGCATGTCCTTAGAATTAATCCATTATGCTGGGGGCATGGAAACTTAATTTTCAAGCATAATTTTTCTCTTTTTCAAGCTTGTGTAAAAATGAAACCAATTTTAAGCATAGTTTCCCATATTTCAATCTTGTGTAAAAATGAAACAATTATCATCCTATCTCTTATGATTCCCATTTTTATTAGCATGTTTCTATCATATGAACCTTGGTTTTCTCATTCGATCGTCACCATCTGCTTGACCGATCATATGATTTCACTTGGATATTTTTTACCCTTTCTTGAGGAACCACTATGATGAGTGGTCTTATTAGGGAACCTCTTGATCTATACATTTTTTGAACAATTCCATCATAACTAAAACCAGTTGCTACCCTTTATACCACTCCTTCCTCTAGGAGGAGTCCTTTGTCAACTCTTTTCAGGCTCCTAAAATATGAAAAGATTGTCGAGCACTTGTCTTTTCGAACTTATTAAAGTAAATGAAAGGGTGTCAACTTAGTATAAGTTTAACCCTTTTCCGGATTGAGATAGACTACTTACGAAAAAGGAATACCTTAGTCGAACATGGCTAAGAGGTTATCCTGAGTATTGTTTTCTACCTTTTCAGACTCAAGAGACTATCTACAAAAAGGAACCTTTGTAGTTTTCTTCTTTGCCTCTTTTTCAAACTCTCTAAACATGAAAAAGGAGCTGAGTTAAACCTTAGATGGACTTGTAAAAACATAAAACAATGGTGGACTCATTGAAAATAACGGGATCAAACAACTCCTTCTTTGGGTTCATTAAAGGTACTCAGAGGGATTCATCCGAAGGATGAGCTTACAAATTAAGCACATGTTATCCTCCTCAAGCTTGTTAAAAAATAAAGACATACTGACTAGAAATGGTTTGGGAAACTTAGAAAATGGGATACTCCACCTATTGTGGTAGCGATTTTCTCTTGAACATGACACTCTTCACTTCATCTCCATTGCTCTTTGGTTGGGAAATTTGTTTGCCTTTTGGTTCATCACACCATTTCAAAGCCTTCGCTTTCAATCTTGGGTAAATTCTCCCAACTCCATTGAGTGTCGTTGATATGTTCAAGAGAAGTCCTTTAGTTGATATCTACTAGGATACTCTTAAGACTACATTCATGTTTGTCGTTCCTGAACTAGTTCTACATCAGCATCATTTTGTCTCAAATCTTGATACTTATTTTGTGTCGTTGATGGGGGATACATCAAGGCCCTCCTGTGATGGGTCGCTTCTTGTTGACATCAACTCAATATCTAGGAATTTGACATAGAAACTCTTCATCAGTACCTTGGAGCTTTCATACATCAATGCCAGGTGTCCTCACTCTCGGCGACAAGTTTTCATCATTGGCCTTCGATTGACAGATTTTGTATGGTGTTCAACTTCAACTCATTCATTCAAACCATATAGATTGTATTGTTGTACCTTGAGAGCCATTAATATCATTGTTTATTTCTCTCACATATGTTAACAACTTACGTCAATGGTCGGTAATGTGATGATGTCTACCATGTTTGAATTCAGCTCCTTTATTAACATGGTTAGACCCTTACATTGGACGATCGAGTGAACGAGATAGAAGACCCCATATATACTTCCATCCATTCGGGCTATGTTTTCAAGATTAATGAAAGATGACAAAGCATGATGTCTATGATCACACAGTCATTCAATCATCGATCCACACTTTTTCATGAATGGACACAATTTTTTATCATTGTACATTTAATGTTAGCTTATGTGTTGAGCATGATATGCCTCCATCATCATAGATATCATGATAAAATGTATAGTAACAGATGATGATCTCGACCAATTGTTCGTGATCCAGACTTGTCACAAGGTAAATCACTTTAGTCATCAACGGATGTTTCTAACTTTGCGCTTTAGGGAGCAATTTATTATAGGCCATTTTGTCACATTTGATCAATAGACTTGCAAAATGGATCAATCAACATCCATGAACACCTTTTCATTATCCCTACACAAATCCCTAAGCATGAATATTCGAAATCCATGAGTTTATGAGTTTGACTGCTTCAAAATAGTCTTTTTAAGGACCAATGCACCCTGGCCCATTAGGGACTTGCGTTCAGTAGTAGGTTGCTCCATTCTGCACCTGCATTGATTAACAACAAGTTGTCCCTTGTTGGGGGTGTGCTAATTCTAGAAATTCAAGAAAAATAAAAATAATCTTGAAGATTCCTCTTCCAGAATCTTCCAAGAGTTGTTTCAACCATTTAACTTGGATAAGAACTTTGAATCCTATTTAATTCTACCTTGGATATTTCACCTCTTATCCCATGCGCTCATCCTCCCATAAAGAGTGGATCTCAAGCCTAGATTGGTAAGTGGATAAGCATTCCTAAACCACCACACACTCCTATAAATTTACAACAATCTACAATGTCAGGGTTGGCTTTTGGAGACCTATCATGCCCTCATGATATTTCCTTGAATATAAGAGAATCATCATCTCCATGCATTAGGGTGAGATTGAGGTGTGCTTTGTGATGAGGAAGGACAAGTCAACTTGGGGAGATCTCTACAAGATCAACTATTGTTCTTGGTTTTAAACTCTCCCCTTTTCATATTAATACAAAGAGTATACCGTTTTCCTATATATGTTATGTCATGTTTACATTCATATGTTTCAATTCTTTGTTGATCCATTTAATATAATAATTGGATAATTCTACATAGATGTTGTAGATCTCTAGCTTGTTATGTTTGTATGTGTAGGTTCTAATTATAGCAACCAAAGCTACAATTAGAACTTACAAGATGAGAAGAGAGAAAATCTTGTGACAAATTCCAAGTAAGCTTCTTTCCATTCTTCAATTTCTCCAAGGAGAAATTTATATTCTTTCCTTTTCTGTTGTTCTAGACCATTCCACTAGATCTAGGGAAGATACATTTGTCCATAGTCATAAATTCTACATAAAAAATGTGATAAGGTAAACCTTTAAGTTCACCTTTTATTTCCCTCAAATATTGTGAATGAGGGTATTTATTTAGCAACTGCTCATTTTCCCATGTAGCTTCTTCTAGAGGCACATTCTTCCACTTGCGTAGGTAGTCCATAACAATTCAATTCCCAAGAGATAGAGAAAATTGATCTATAACTTTTTCTGGTTCAAGAATCAACTTCCCTTCATTATCTAATTTTGGAATTTCTCTTTGCACTATCATAGTTTATACCAAAACATTTTAAAGGCATGATATATGAAAAACCTTATGAATGCAAGAAGGAGAATCAAACATGTACGCCACTAGTCCAATTATATGAATAATGCTGTAGGGAGAACTACATTTTGGAGTTAACCTATGATTCTTCTTTTGCTTTAGTGTAGATTTCTTATAAAGTTTTAGCCTCAAAAATACCCAATAACCCTCCTCAATTGTTTTTTATTTTAATTTTGGTATACTTGTTCTTCATCATGTTTTACAGCATTTGAAGGTTTTCCTTAATAATTCTCAAATCTTCTTTAGTATTCTTGATATGTGAATCTATTTCTTGTACTTTGGACTTATCATGCAAAAGGTATGAGATACTAGGAGATAGATATCCATAAAGCCCCTCAAATGGCTCCATTTTAGTAGATGTGTGGTAGTATTATATGGCAATTCTACTAGGGGAAGCCACTTGATATATTGAGATTTCTTATCTAAAGAATAACATCGTAGATAACCCTCTAAACATTTGTTAACTATTTATGTTTGACCATCTATTTTTGGAAGACATGCTAAACTCATAGCTAGTGTTGTTCCACCAATCTTCCATAATTCTATCTAGAAATTTCCTATAAATTTTGGAACTTTCTCACTTAGTATTACTTTTTGAAAACCATGAAGTCTATGAATTTCCTTCATGAAAAATTATGCACTACAAGAAAAAAGGACATTGGTGAGGGGCGAAAAATGTCACCATAAGCTCATTGGTGATGGTCAAAAGAGCCTTCGTCACCAAAAACTGAATGTCACCAAAAGTGACGTCGCCAAAAGTATAGGTGTTGTAGTGAAATTCAAAGTCCATTACAAATAATGGTTTATAATGAAGGATAGTGACTATCACCATTTCATATGAACAATGGTGACAGACCATAGCCTCTGTCACCAAAAATTGAATGTCACCAAAGGTGGCATCCCCAAAAGTATAGGTGTTGTAGTGACATTCAAAGTCCGTCACTAATAATTATTTATAATGACAGATAGCGACTGTCACCATTTCATATGAGCAATGGTGACAGATCATAGCCTCCGTCACAAAAAACTGAATGTCACCAACGGTGGCATCACCAAAAGTATAGGTGTTATGGTGACATTAAAGGTCCGTCATGAATATTGATTATAATGACAGATAGTGACCGTCACCATTTCATATGAACAACAATGATTTATTGTGATGGATCTTTCATGGCCGTCACTATTGGTGCATATATATGGTGACGTTCGTTGACCCTCACCAAAAGCCGCATAGCCATAACTATAGATATTGTGGTGACATTCAAGGTCTGTCACGAATAATACTATAATGATGGACATCGATTGTCACCATTTCATATAAAAAACAACGATTTATGTTACAAACGTTTGAGTTTTGTCACTATTGATGCATATATATGGTGGCGTTCGTTGACTGTCACCATTTCATATTTTGGTGACAGTTGAAAAATGTCACCAAAGCTCATTGGTGATGGTCAAAAATTCATTCCATATGGATCATGTCAGGGCACGATGGAATCAAACCACCAACCTCCTGCTTGTAAAGCAGGTGCTCTTCCATTGAGCTAACACCCTTTAAAGAATTAGACTTTTAAAATTAGACCTTGAAACTTCATAAATTGTAAATTCTACAACTTTCAATAAATTAAAGTCTCGACAATATTTTACTAAACAAGCAAAGCAACATTGAAGCTGCAGGTCCCTACGTAATGGTTATGGAAGTTATGAAAAGTGGGTGGAGGAAAAAATAATTATGTATAAGAGAATCAATATGTTTAGTTGAATACTCAATTAGAAGCGAAAGTCTGAAGACATTTATAATCTATAAATGATCTATAACTAGAAAGTGCACCAAATATTACAAAGGAAATGTCATAAGTTGAAAAGATATGGAAGAAGAACATTGATGAAGACGGATGCAATATGTTATAGGTTGAATGTAAGGCAAATCTCAATGTTGTTGTTGTTTGGTGTTTAAATTTCTAAATGATATCTAAACTTCTGTGCAAATGTAATACGGATCTCCGGAAACCATGAACGACATATATGATAATAATATAAATATATTATATATATATATATATATATCTCCTTTACATAAACCAACATGCAATTTGGAATTTCACAAGTCCACACTCAAAACATGACAGCAACCAACAAATAAAAGAAATTGACTTGGACAGAAAGAAATAGTTTCACCTTCATTCTTGAGATGCTTTTGTTTATTTGAATTTGACTCATGACATTCTTTATCTAACAAGGAATCAAAATCATCACTCATATTAAATTCATCCAACACGGACTTTGGATATCCCACTAACATCTTCGTTTTTGTTGCCATGCTTGAAAGCCATGGAGTTCCCTGTTGATAGTAGAATAAGATGTGTGCCTGCTGCTCAAGAACACATTCCTTATTAACCATTTTTACCTGACAAAAACCAAAGAGGCAACACAATATCAGCATACACAAAATCCCCTACCGAAATATAATCATAACTTAGCAAAGAAGTCTAAAAGATGTTCTTAATTAATGAACTTTGTATTTGGAAATATTATTTCTTTATATTTAAAAAAGACTCTGTTGTACAACACTTCTGCCTATTTATCCAGACAATTATATCATAGCATATGTCACATAGTAGCAATCTACAGTACCTAAAGTAAAAAGACAAATTTTCTCAAGAAAACAGATTTAGAAAAGAGATTTGAAAACTATAAGTTTTTCATCAAAGCTTTACTTAATTTAACAACAAACTAGTTGGAGTATGAAAATCAAAATCATTCATACGAAATGAATAGGACAATGGCCAAAGTCATTACTAATACAAATAAAGATAGAGCCACTATTTCCATTGCAGATAACTGAAATTTGGGAAGTGGTCTAACAATTAGACCTTATTTTTTAGGAAGACTCGTCAATACCATCATTTTTTTCCACGGTTTGTTGTGTATCTAGATCCAGATTAGATAGATTACCATTCTCAAGTTCTACCTTTCAAGTACTGATTTCTGGATCACCCTTTAAAACACAATTCTACCACTCCATTTTATTTTGTTTTGTCAAGAGAATTGGGAGGACCTTCCCATCCTCTATTTTACATAATCAATAACCATCCATCAATGATATAAAGAATAACAGATACACAACAAAGGCCAAAGATGTTCTTGTTTTATAACTATGTTCTAGGACTCATCTAACCTTACTGGTGCAAAGAGCTCACCCTGAAAAAATAACATCCACGTGGAATTTAGAATTTTTTATTTTTTATTTTATATCTATGTATATATATATATAATAATATATATATATAAAAATCAAGCTCCAAGTAAACCAATCAAAATATTAACATCCTTTTAATCAATAAAATCTATGACTTAAAATAAAAGTGTCCTAGAATTGAATGTTATATCAACCATGTCAAGTAACTAACATCGAGTGAGAAATACAATCCATGCATATTGGATTAGTGAAATAATTGATCTGGTAAAGCTCAAAAACAGATGACTTAGAGCTAAGAAACATAAATAAATGACTTAGAACTAAGACATGAGGTTTCCCTTTCAACCCTGTTGTTAAATAACTCTTCTTTATGTCACTTACCATTAAACTTTTTTTGATACCAGGTGGAAGTGGTATTGTAACATTAACCTCTGATAGTTTGTTTCCATGAATACTTCTCAAGGTCCGCTCCATTACTAGCATTTAGGGCTAGATAAGATACATGTAAAAACCATCAACATGAAAATCAAATCTACATCCTTCTAAAAAAAGCGAGGAAAAACAATATCCACAAATTGAAACAGACTGTAGGATACCTCATTCCTGCAACATGATTATCTTGTCATGAACAATAAAAGAATAAATAAGGAGAAATGTAATTTTTGCCACATTTTGACAATGAAATCTTTTGCATATTCTATGAACAATTGATGAAAAATGTTAGCTAAAGCTTGTTAGCATCAAGATTATAGTAAAACATAAAGGAACCGCTCCAACACATATATAATCCTAAACATAAGTATCTATACATATAAGTATTTATTGAGGACATTGTATTTTGTGAAAATATGGAAGTCAAATCTTTGAAATAACACAATTTATGGTACCATTGCCTTTTGAAGTCCATTCATTCGAGTATTTACGAAGTACATTCAAGAATTTATTCAAAGTTCAAAGTTCAAACAATTAACATGTAGCCTAAAAAAACTCGTATTTGAAAAGGAGATAACCCAAAGATGTAGAGTATATATATCTCACATTTATATATCCTAATTTCCAAAGATTGAAATGACACTTTTTAGCATACTATTGTGAATTCAGCCCAAAATGCTAGAAAAAAATATTCATGGTTATTTTTCTAATATAGAAGTTTTATACATGCATTTATTTAAACAGTTAGCTTGCAATGTCAAACATATCTAAGGATGCACATAATACGTTGCATCTTTAGCACTGGTGTGTGAACTTGAGACAATGAAGTCCAACATTAATAGTTTTCCTACAATATGCACTAGTAGAATAGGTGAACAATAGTATTGTAGGTATGTGTTATGAATATATGTATTGCAAACCAATAAGAGTATGGTTAGAACATTCATGTCCAACCCTTCCAATTTTGCCTATAATTTTCACTGGTCTAATAGGTGAACAATATAACTATAGGTGTGCATTATGTATCACTTACCTAATTCCAACACCTTCAGCATTGAAATTTCAAACAATATGTCCAGAACTGGTAGGTAATTTGCAAAATGAAAGAGTTGGCTTGATTGTTTCTGGAGAAGACTAGATTCTTACATTGTTCAATGTAAATTCATGACACTTTTCCAAGCTTAGATGGAACAAAAAGGAACCAAGCTAGAAGGTTATTTAAAGAATCCTTACTTAGCTAGGGTAAAATGTTAGCCCTTTTTTGTCAAAAAGCATAAATGTAAAAACTTTAAGAAATTCAGTGAAGAGACTGTAGAAATGTTCTTATCAAACCACTAACATAAACAAAGCTAATAAATATTTCTTTGTAGAAGAGATATTCATGGTCAAATTAACAAGAAAGTGACCTTTTAACATAGTTAATGCACTAGTGCTCATGTCGTAGTGTCCCAAGGCATGCTAGGGACTATAGGGAGTGCTCATGTACATCTATAGAAGAGGTGGGGAGACATTGATCTGTATTTAGGAGGACTACAAGCGATGAAGGATAGATACTTGAGGTACCCAACCTCTTGGATTATACCTTGCTACAGGAGCCCCGAAGAGAGAGTAGCAGGACTGGCGGATGTGAATAAAGATAGATGCGGATGAAGCAACAAAGAGTGCTACAGTGCAGGAGTCCCTAGGCAACGTGAGGCTAGAAGGCTGCAATAGTGTGATCCTTAGTTGCAGTCACAAAGGAGCCCTAGCTGCAGTCATGAAGGGAGACCTAGACACAGTCTTGAAGGAGCTCTAGCCACAGTAAAAAAGGAAGCCCTAGCTACAGTAAAAGGCAGCCCTAACCGCAATCAAAAGGAGGCTTAGCCACAACAAGAGAGAGGCCTAAGACACAGTCTAGAGAGAGGCCTAAGACGCAGTCTAGAGAGAGGCCTAAGATGTAGTCAAGAGAGGCATAAATACGCAATCAAGAGAGGCCAGATACGCAGAAAAAGGAAGGCTCTTATCCACATCAAAAGAGGCACTAATCCATAGCAAGAGGGAGGACCTTATCAGCCATCAAGAAGAATCATATAGCCACAGCCAAGGAAGGTCTAAAGCAGCACTCAAAGAGGCCCTAGACACAGTCAAAGGGAGGCCCTAGCCACTGCAAGAAGGATCCATAAGACAACAAGAAAGAAGCCCTAGAAGCAACGTGGAAGTCTTATGTTTTGTTGTAGGTACAACGTGTGAAAGAGAGGTTGTTTTGAGTGTTGTTCTTGGTTGCTCTTGTAGGGAGAAGGGTCAAAGTTTGAAGTTTAAGATCACATCAAGAAGAGGCATTCAATGAGGGTTAAATAGGGTTGTTTTGTAGCTATTCTAGGAAGACTAAAGGGTTGAAAAGAGGTTGAGTATCTTGCTTGAAGCTTCAACTAAAGGATGAAACTCAACTAAAGGATGACTTAGCTTAATAAAGTTCATGATGGCCTTTTACAATCATATACTTATGAGTGAACCCAACTCTTATTATTGGGACTTATCCTAATGTCCTGATAGGTGGTATATAGAGGAAAAATATGATCTCTCTTTCTCCATTGCATTCCTCCAACATTGAAAATCAAAAGGGGACATAATGAATTTCATATACACATACTTAATAGATATATATTCCCAATCTCTTGCCATCTACTAGTTGCACTTGCTTGAGCTAGGCTCAAGCAATTAGTCAATCCAAATCATGCATATTCCTTTTTATTCTATAGTTCCAGTAAAAGGGTATGGGTATGGTAAGGGCTGCTAGCTAGTTTTTTGAACCTTTGTATTTACATCTATTTTCGCCTGGCCTTACCCTACTCTCATCTCTATGTATTTTAAAATTAAACTAACCACAAAATTAGAAACTTTGTTCTTGCGTGGTATCTCAAAATACTTTTCAAACATAAAATTACAACATACTGTCACAAGGAGACTAATCATGGTTTAACAGATCAAACTTGACATCTTACATTAACAATTATCTTTTACCTGATGCAGTCTTATGCCTAGGCCTTGGAACCATGTCTAAAGGGGTGTACTACATGACCGGGGGTTTGCATTGCCAATAAACTTAATTATAACTAATTATGAGAACATGATAGCATTTTTATATACTAGATTGCTTAAATTAAAGATTAGCTTCCTGTATGAATTACAATGCACTGATAGAAATAGAGATAGTTTCCAACAAAAAGCACCCAAAAAAGCAGCAAAAGTCATAGGAGACACTTATTTCGCTTCTTCGATGCTGGTCTTTGAAGACCTCAACCACCATCATCACTTCCACATTCATCCTCATGCATCTTAAAAGTTGCAGGTACCACTCTGCCCCTGTTTCTTGAAATCTCTCTGATAGGAGTTTCTACAGCCTTCTCAGAACAAGGAATCATAACTGGATTGGTTTTGTGAGGCATAAAATCCTCACCAATTTCAACATCTTCCGTCATCGACTTCTAGTCTTTAAAATCAAACCAAAAAACAAATTGGTTGTAAGAAGATTCTCCAGATGCCATTTTTGTAGCTCTAAGAGCATTTTTCAGGACAGCAAAATGTTTTCCATTTTCATTGATAGTTATTTCAACTCTACCATCCTTTACTAGAAATGATAACGCAATGATGTTTTCTACTGTCTAGGAAAATGATATTCTATTTAGAGCCAAATTCTCTAATCTGGCTTCCTTCTGTTTTCACAAAATGTTAAATATGCTTGCCATATTCTTGTCTGCTTCTGATTTTTCATCTTCCGGGGACTCTTTCATTGTTTTAGGTCGAGTGCTTTCTGTTGGCTTAGTCTGTTTTCAATGTACTAAAGCTTTCCTTTGCTTGGGTTCATTATCCATTGGTCCAAGCATAGTGAAAATTCATGCCACATGCTCGAAAACAGAAGCAGCTAAAAACCCAATATTTCTCCATGATATTTGGGTTTAATCATCATTTCCTTCTAAAGACCTTCTTCCATATGCCTGGTCACTATAGTTTCTTATAATGTCACTACTAATAAAATCAACTGGAGTATCACCATCATTTTTTGTGATCTGTTAAGAGTAGTGAGAAGTGTGGATGTGATATCAAAGAGTGTATAAACATCTGTAACTTGCTCATGAGGTCTCTAAACAAAATTGTGCAAGCTTTCCACTTTGTTAATTATAGCCTCAAATTTCCCAAATTCTGTTTTTAACTCTCTCCTCAGTAATCGAAGCCTTGAGGGGATGGTAATGGTACCTTAATATATAGTGTTGCACCATACTCTGTTGTTACCACTGCATGCAGTAGCATCTTCTTTCTCTCTTAGGGGCTTACTGTGGCCTTGTTGTGATCCTTTTACCCCATGAAAGGAATCTTCCATTGTCTGACTCAATGTTTCTTCGTCTTTAACTCTAGCTTAGGTACCAAGCCTTCTATCCACCCTTTCTATCACCTGCTTTGGGAGTTGGTAGAAATGAAAATATTCAACCAAAGCTGGAAGGAAGGGCTTGAAATTGAGATTTTTGATTGAAGAACTATCATGAAATGGAAAGAGAGCAAGAAAAGATTTTCGTGTTGCATTGAAATGAGGGAGGGTAGGGAGTTGTGATTTCCCCTACCCTGAGAAGTCTGCTTTGTAATAAAAGAGGGATGAAGGCCCACTATAGTGGATATAAAGTCCCAAGACATATGTATTGTCAAATGGAATGCGTAGGTGAAGTGTGCCAATTAAGTATGAGGATTGGGATAAGTTACACATGTGGGAGAGTGGCCATATTATTGAAGAATTGTTTACATTGAGGAAGGACACCATTTGAATATGGTAAGAATGTCAATTCTAACGTGGAGAGTTTCCAACACCACTTTCTCATCTACATGAGGGAGTTTACAATTTTTATATCTTTTTCTCAGTCCCATGGTGAATATATTAGTGTGAGGATCCACTGTTTCATTATCCATATGTTGGATGCTTTGCTGAACTTGAGCTTTATAAGGAAATCTATTTAGATATCCAAAACATCTGAGAAATTTATTTGAACAATTATTGTCTTGCAACAATGTTGATTGATGCTAAATTGCTTGGTAATGTACACATGCATAGAAGAGTGCGACTAATGGCGTGGATACTTAGCCTTTCGGATCGAAATGGCTACCTCTAAAGATAATATTTGGAATATCCTTTGAGCCTTTCTTTGAGATGGCATCCAAGAATTTGGAGTGAAGACGTCAAGGAACTCTATATTTTGACATATTCCAATTGAATAGCCAAACATGAAAGAGAAACTAAAACCAGGGGTTATATAAGTAATAGCCCCACTGTATAGGAAATCCAGGCTTTTAGAGGAATATTTCCGCATTTAATAATTGGATGAGGATGAATATTTCTATTACACTATGTGTTGTTATTGATATGTTTGGACGTTTTGGGTGAACACTTGGCCCATCTTCAAGAACATCCAATAACGTTCGACTCCAAGACAGATTTTAAAGAGATCATTTATCAAATTAGTTGTCCAACTATGAAAGACAATCAAGTTTTGGAAGAGATACATCGTAGTACTATCAAAGAAAATTGTGGACCATGTTAGAAAATGGATCAAAAAGGTTTTTAGAATGTCTGCTAAAATTTGACATTTAGCATTGTCTTAGCATTTTCTTATCAACTTTCATGGAGGCAAAAGGTGATAGGAGAAACTTGCACAATAATGGTGGCCACTAGAATGAGAAACACAATGAATTAGAAAAATGGAATATGTTTCTATGATGACACATGGGAAGATTACTCTCAATGTGGTTGTACAGGAAACATAGTTTTTGTCTTTGAGTATAGTTGATGTATCGTAATGTAGCGGTTGTTTCCCTACAACAATAAAACAAATATATATCCATCTCAAGGTGAAAGAATAACACTAGTATATCTTCGAATGATATGGGTTATGTGTTTTGCTCAATAGTTAGGAAAGTCTCTATCAGTCATGGTGCAACGAAGCGATGGGTTCAGGTTTCCGTGCCCGTGCTGTCAAAGTATATCGACACAAGTGATGGAAAAACATATGTTCAATTCCTGGAACATATTTTATTTTCATTACTTGTCCAGGATAAATCCATGACGATGGTTGAGAAACGTAATCAAAAGAAATAAATATGTATTTTATTTAAACAAATGTGGCATAAGCGGAAAACACATGCACCAAGTTACAAAACGCGAAAGTCAAAGTTCAGTATAAAAGTTTTAAATTAAAAAAATTTCAAATAGTTGCCAAGAAGTTTAACAAATGCAACTGCCTAGCACTCATCCAATGGCTATTCGAGGAGGGTCGAATCCATCCATCAATATGAAGAGGTCTATAAAACCAAATAGGGACTTTGAAGAAGGGATCCCTAATTTTTCATACCCAAATGTTGCCCAATTATTGAGCAAGGGATTGACGAGTTAGTGAGGGTTTCCCTTTTGTTTTTGTTTCAATCTATTTTCATGCTTAGATTTTTGCTAATATGATGTCATTGATGGACCTTAATATAAGGTGTTGCACCATACTCTGATTGTTACCACTACATGCGGTAGCATCGTCGTTCTCTCTTGGGGGCTTACTGTGGCTTTGTTGTGATCCTTTTACCCCACGATAGGAATCTTGTAGTGTCTAACTCAATGTTTCTTCCTCTTTAACTCTATCTTGGTAATAAGCTTTCTACCCATCCCTTCTATCACCTGCTTTTGGAGTTGAGAGCAATGCAAAAATTCAACCAAAGCTAGAAGGAAGGGCTTGAAATCTATGTTACTAGAAACCAAAAAGGGGAAATGAAACGAGAAACGACAACAAGATGAGAAAAGAATTTTAGAGATTTCAGATTCAAGAAATGAGGAGAGAGAAAAACAAGACAAATATGAAACATACAACCAAGCATTTGTTTCACATTCAAGAAACAAGGAGAGAGAGAAAACAAGGAAAATATGAAACATAAAACCAAGCATTCATCATTAACATTCCCGAATACTATGGTTCATAGGTAGTTTCCCATAGGCTTTATCTGCTCACATTGGCCATTCCTTAATACTTATAGTGATCAACAAAGCTTACATTTCTCACATAAGCCATTCTTGAATACCCATGTTTGATCCTCTAGGCTGGCAAATACAATAGTGAAGAAACACTTGGCATTGAATTCAAGTTTGATTTAGCTTTTGCATTTTCCGGATGAGTACATGATCCCACATACATTGTATATATCTTGGATGTGACTTGAGTGGACCTCAAATTTGGGATCTATTGTATCATTTTCCACAATTATTGTTTTCATGGTTGGGTAACAAGATGGTGGACATTGAGTTGATCCCCATTGGATATAGAGCCAAAAATAGCGGGTTATCTCCAACTATTGCCACTTGCAAAACCATAAGTACTACAACAAATTTTTGCAGACAAAATCTAAAGAGAAAACTTTCAAAATTTTATCTTTAATCCATTATAATAGAAAAACTAATCTCTATAATAAT
>APFE031335722.1:0-19135 GCA_000404065.3 Pinus taeda
TGGAGATCAAGCAAATGTTAACAACTCTCTTCCGTACTTTTGTGGATTACCTCCTAGTCGATCTCACAATCCATTAATTCATGATGTAAAGTTCATAAATCCTTATGTGGTATGAATAAAAACACTATTCCAGATTCAACCGTTGAAGACCGTTAAAAAATTTGCAGACCCACATACATATGTTAATATGTCTGAACAAAGTTTCGCAGCCATTTATCTATGAAAAAAAATGAACCTGAATTCTGTAAAAAGCAGAAATCCTTGCATTTTTCCACTTGGACGTTATAAAAATCAAAATTTACAATATTTGAAGCCACGACGTATGATTTTAAAAAAATCGCAGAAAATTCATGAGCTGCATTCTAGGAGACTTGAGATGCAAGTTTCCGATCAAAACATCTAATAATAGTCGCGAAGTTGCAGTTTCATGTCAGTAAATGGAGAAATGGATAACCAGGGAGACTCCCGTGGATAAATTGTCCAAGCTCGAAGCTAAGCTCCGGTTCGCGCAAGTAGCACAGATTTATTGCTATGACTGCAAGATCCACACAGAATAATCAATGGAGGAGTAGCATGAAGCAATTCATGCAATGGAGGAATAACTCCCTTTTGAAACATTTATGACATGGTCTGACTGTTCAATTCTCTGTCAGGACAGCTAGAGGAGGAAGGATCGGACCCCAGAACCACATTCAAACCACACATTCAAAACTCAAACGTTGTTTATGCCAAACATTATGCAAACATCATGCCACAGCGTTCAAGTTTAATGGCTATTCAAACACATTCAGTAACGCAAGTGAGAATAATCAGGTGAATTGTTAGGCAATAGAGGCGTAGGTGTAATGACGCTCTTTTTTTTAAACATTTATGACAGTCAGAGAGCGATTATTGTATTCAGAAGAACATGCAGGCAGAATTAATGGAGCGTTACAGGTAATGAAGAGTAGGCCAGCACTATTCAAGGCAGCTCAGACCAGCTGCTTAGGGAATAACAACATCTCATTTTTTAACTAAAGACGAAACCCTAAGAAAGAAAACTACACAGGCCACACATCATGGCTCTGATACCATGTTAACCACACATGGGCAACGAGAAAATATGAAAGATAAATCATGGAGTACAATTTTTATTAACAATTGATATACATTTATAGTACATGTGGTGACCGTTGGGTTTCACATCCCAAGGTCCCTTTGACTTCTTTTGTCCATTCAACGTCCACACTAACCCATTGAGGATTAGGTGTCCAACACCCATTATATTATAGCAAAGCCTATTTACAAATTAAGAAATGGTAAAGTGACGGTAAATATCCATGTATATAGTTATCTTATATATTAATTGTTTTTATTATTCAACAAATAAGTTATGTTTTTTTGGAGCTGTTTAATTCATTGGCCTATGCTATTATATAACAAACCTATTTACAAACTAAGATTCTCCATAGTAAAGTGAGGCTAAGTCTTCATGGTTAAGAATTTTATTTATTTTGGATTGTAGATTACTGTGGTGTGGTTTCTGACAGGAATTCAGATTTTCCACAGTGTTCATCTTTACATTGGTTGACGTTTCTAGTCTAGACCAAGACTCATCATCAAGACTGATTTATGGAGAAAAGAAAAGAAAAGGGTTTGTGATAAATATGCAATAGGTTTGTTTTAAAGACTGGCCTACCAAATGACTCTTCAATATTATTATTTGCCATTATTTTAGTTAATTCCTGAATTAATATCATATTATGTTTGGTGAATATATTATTATTGCTTTGTCCTTATTATAATTTCTACTAATTATCTTATAATTTTTACTTTTTGTATAATGATTTCTCATGTTAAAGCTTAATTGTAATTAACATATTATTTAGGTTTATATTATTATTTTGTTTGCTGAATATAATATTATTCATTTGTCCTTATTATTATTTCTACTAATTATCTTATAATTTTTACTTTTTTATATTATGATTACTCATATTAATGTTTTAGTGTAATTAACATATTGTTTAGGCTTATACTATTATTTATATAATAAGTTTGTTATTATACTTCTTATCTAATCTAAAATTAAATTGGAGAAGAATTATATGTTAAATTCTGATTAATTACTAAGTTTACTACAATATGTAATTTTAATAATTCTTCATTATGTGTATAATAATTGGTTACTTTAGGTGTACTAAAGGTCTATAATAATAATGATTATAAAGATTATATATTGTTAATTTATTATAGAAATGGGGATGATTAATGAGATATTTATTTAATAGATGAATTAATCCATAAGTTTTTATTCCAAATTTCATTATATTATGTTATTTATTTATAATTACTAATGTCTTGCGTAATTAATTTTTAGAGGTTTATGTTATTGTTTATATGCCAAGATTATTATATTGCTACTTTATTACAACTAAATTGACAAATTATTTGTATGTTATTGAATTAATTGATTAAATTAGTTACTAAGCGTATTATTAATTTATTAATTCTACTTACTTATAAATTATTTATATACTATGTTTATTATGCTACTAATTTATTATGTTTATTCATTGATTTGCACTATTAATCTAATTTATTATGCTGCTAATTAATTAAAATTAATTAGAGAAATTTGTTACATGATATTTTATTAATTGATTGAATTAGTTACTAAGTTCTATGTTTAACTTAGATTCAAGAATTTTTGGAGAACTCATGCTATATGTTCTATGCCCTTGATGTTGATAAGGTTTTTTATATTATCTATGTATGATTAAAAATTAAAAGGGAATGGTTTTATGCTGCTAACTCAATTAACATGTTTTAATTAAAGGTCATATTATTTGGAGTTCTTAAGAGATTAAGATAAAGGCTAATTGATAAGGCAAGATTTATTCTTGACTAAGGAAGAGCTAAAAGGTCCAAACTCTTAAGGTTCTAAAGGACGCCCTGACTAAGAGAGGAACAACCAAGAGAAGGAAGGGAGAGATGCATTATTTGAGGGGGGTGAGCAAAGAGTTCCAGATCTTGCTAATTTCCAAGCCTCCGTCCCTATTAAGGTTGCGTGGGTGCTTTATGATTTCAATAGCTTCTCTAACTTTCCGCTTGAAATGGTGATCTTCATTGGCAATGACTTTAGCGTCTTCAAGGCATATATGGTGATTAGTTTTACCAACATGCTCAGCCAGGGCTGAAGAGTGGGTTGTTTCGTTATGGATATCTGCACTATGCTCTTTAATCCTAATCCTCACAGACCTACCTGTCTCCCCTATATATTGTTCCCCACATGAGCAATAGATGATATACACCCCTTTTTGCTAAAGCTGTTCTTGGTTGTCCTTTATTGATTTCATTCTTTGTTTAGGGGTTGACCAGGGTTTGAATGCAGTCTTTATATCTTTCGTTTTGAGGATTTTAGCTATCTTGTCAGTGACTCCTTGAATGTATGGAAGGTAGGCATTGGAAGTCAAGGGGTCTTTCACCTTGTTTTTATTATTTTCAAATTTGGCCTTTTGAATGGCCTTGAATATGCTTTTATTGTTGTATCCTAAGTTGGAAAATGTTCTTTTTAGGTAAGTGATCTCTTCTTCAGTATGGTTTTCATCTGAGATTCTACAAGCTCTAGTGAAGAGGGTCTGCAGCACCCCCATCTTTTGAGCTGGGTGGTGGCGTGAATTAGCATGCAGGTAGTTGTTGGTATGAGCTTTCTTTCTAAATACTTTATGACCTATGGAACCATCATTTCTTCTTATGAGGAGAATTTCCAAGAATGGAATGCAATTATTCTCTTCTATCTCCATTGTAAATTTGATGTCTTCAGATATGCTATTAAGGTGGTTCAAAAACTTATTGAGTTCATTATCACCATGAGGCCAGTTGACACTGGTGTCATCTACAAACCTAACCCAAGATTTAGGTTTTAATGGGTATGTATCCAGAGCCTTCTTTTCGAATTTTTCCATGAAGAGATTTGCTACGATCGGTGAAAGAGGTGATCCCATAGCAACACCTGAAGTTTGTTCAAATATTTCAGCTTGGAAGGAGAAGAAGGTGGAGCGAAGACAAATTTCAACTAATTTTGCAGTTTGGGGGTCTGCCACTTCTTTAACCACTTTAATCGCTTCATCTAGGTGGATTTTGGTGAAGAGCTGGACAACGTCAAAGCTAACGATTTTATCACCGGGATCTAATTTAGCATTCTTAATGAATTTTACAAATTGATTGGAATCTTTAATGTAAGAGCTAGTCTTGCCAACTAGCGGGGATAAAATGCTAGCGACATATTTTGCTAACTCATAAGTGGGTGACCCAATAGTGTTGACTATGGGTCTTAAGGGAACTTCTTTTTTATGTATTTTAGGGGCTCCATAAATACGCGGGGTAATTTCACTATTAGGGGTCAGTCGCTTTTTTATTTTATCGTCAAGATTGGTTTCTTTGATGGCTTTCTTTACTAGGTTTGTGATTTTAGAGATGGGTTTTTTTTCTAATTTAATATATAATGTGTGTGTGTGTGTGTGTGTGTGTGTGTGTGTTATATTATATATTAATTCTTTTTATTATTTAATAATATTAATATTTCTTTTTTCCCTAGGTTATGTGAGACGTTAGATGGCTAACACGCCTAATCTATGGTTTCATTAGGGGCGACCAAGGGGCATGCCAAAATCACTTGGGTATGACACCGGTCCTAGGCTACAACAACCTCTATCATGACTGGAATTGTTTGCACAGAGTTTCAAATGGGTAACCATTACACCACAGAGTGTCTTAACAAAACACCCATACTCCCCGCACTATTTAATAATATTCATAATACTTTAAAATAAATTTATAATTTATTCAGTTTTTATAATTTTTTAAATTTTAATAAGATACAATAAGTGTTTTGATATTTCTTATGAATTGATTTCTCTCAACATTCAGTAGCCATTTAATATAATTACACTCATTTGAATATAAGTAATATGTTCAGATACCTACATCAAAGCACCAAAACATACAAGAAAAAAAAATCACATAGATCTATAGAAAAATGTTACTGACCATCTTAAAACTCAATGAATCATGTTATTTGATTCAAATTAAATTTCCTTACATTTTGCAAGTGTGTTTAATGCTTATGGAATTAACCTCTGATGGGGATGTAAATAGTGTAAAATTTGATGAGATGGGAAGTTGGAGGTTGTTCCTAGCACATCTCAACTAGAATCAAGATTAATGGCATAGTGGACTGTGGCGTGACCAGGTTCAATGTTGCATGCAAGTGTACAATTGGCAAGGAGGTATGGCTTCTTTATATGTGAGGTATGTTTGAGTTTTTGGTGTTTATATATGAACACTGGAGAGGAGGTGAGGCTTAGACCTTTCTCTCCATAGTTTTGGTAGGTAGTTCGCTAAGTGGGAAGAGTGAATTTGGGTTTTTCAAAATTACTTGTGTTTGCATTTGTTCTCACTCCGGGCTCTCTCCCTATTGTGGTAGGTAGTTTGTTCAGCGGGAAGTGTGAATTTGGATTTTTCGAGAATTATATGTGTTTTCATTTGTTCTCACTCAAGGCTCTGTAATTTGTGTTGGTGAGGTTTCTATCTATTTGCATTTGTGTTTCTTTTTATTCCTTTGTCTTGCGTTGTTTGCAAGGTGATTTTCAATTCCCGAGGTGGTTTGTGTTATTGGGGCTACTCCCCCTGTCATCTATTGTGGTTTTATTGGTAGTTTTTAGAAGTTGATGGTCCTTCTGGTTCTCAAGGGTCTCTGTTTTCTGAATTTATCATAAAAAAAGTCCTCAGACATGAAATATTGTTTATTTTGAGACTTGAAAATCATATTAGGAAGTGATGTTACATCCTTTAGAAATGTTTTGGGTCGCTTGTTGATTAGATGATTAGTTTTATCTAAATCATGTGTGGGTAAAATTACATGTTTAATGGTGTTGGGTTATGAGGGGTTTGTTGAAGGTGGTGAGTCTCCATCTGCCCCTTTTGTAAATTTGGTAGGTTCTAAATTAATTATTAGCATCTTTGTGGATGACTTAATGGTTTTAGGTTTAGGGAGTCAACCTGGAGCATCTATTAGTGTGTCTCATATTCCCTATTGTTCTTTTACAGGTCATGGCTTCCCAACGTATCCTCTCTCTGCAAGAATGATGCCTCCTAGACAATGCACACACTAAAGAATGGGAGGAGGTAGCCTTGTCTCTTTGAGACAGAGAAGGGTCAGGCCCTTTACTTATGATTATATAGCTAAATATTTTAATGTTGTTCCTCCATATTTGAGAAAGGAAATTAGTTGGCTGGAATCTCAAGATGGAATGGAACCTGAAGTTCTTTCTAACTCAAAGTTGGTTGATGATGCTTGGAAAAAGATTCTTGGGTCAAGTTATTACAGGTGCAAGAAGAAGCAAGTTTTGAACGCATTAGTTTTGAATCAACAAATTCTCACCTTACTAAGATTAGTCCTCAAAGATAAGTAGGTGGAAAACTATATTATTTTCTTCTCCCTATAGGACGTTAACATAATACTTCATGATCAATGATTCTACTTGGACAAATTGGATTTTTGTTTGGCATGTATTGAGGTTCACATTGTGAGTGATTCTAAGAAAGAGGACCTTCCATATCCCCCAGGTTCAAGTGCTCAAGTGCTAGGAACAATTTCTTCTTCTGAGAATGGTTAATGTTGCTAAGATTTGGCAGTGTTGGTGGGGATTTATGTTCTTGGCCTCAATCATGTTGTCACTAAAAAGATGGTGTAACTTCAAAATATGGTGTCTGTGTTACTAATGCTTCATAACGATTATGGTGGGCCTTCCTTCTCTAGGTCTTCGCAGAACTTTCTGTAATTGTTGTGATATTTTGTTTGCCTCTCATGTTAAATTTTGTTGATAATGGTGTGTATCCATGAGGGGTTATGTAGTTAGTTTGAGTTTTGAATCTCTTAGTTTTGACTATGGCTCTGTTGTCATTTCCAATTTTCTATGCCTTAGATGAAAAACCATTAGATTTGAGAGAATATCTTGTAATAGCTTGGATTTAAGATCATGTAAACTTGGATCCTAGTTTCTTTGTGGATATATGAAATTGTAAATAAAAACTAATAAAAATATCTCAAGGAACATTCTAAATCGCTTATATATAACATGTTTTTCCGATTAATATCAAAACCTCAATTTAAAAAAAGAAAAAAAGAGAAAATCTAAAATTTAAAATTTATTTAAAATTTCTGCCACCAATATAAATATATATTTGTGAATGAAATTGTTAGTGCGGAAAAGCCCAAAACGAGTGCTTGCCCGATTATGTTGTGTTTTGCAATTGGGAACGTATGTATTTGGAAGAATACCTATTATTTTAGTGAGTAGAGAATAAGATTCAATTCCATTTCTATAATTTTTTAAAGTTGAAAGTTCGGATTAATTTTAATAATTAATAGAAAACTGATTTACTTTTTTATTGATATTTTTATTAATGTTAATGCCAATCTCTTAGACGTCAGGTTAATTTAAGTTAATTTTGATTATATAATTGATTCACAATCGTGACTTTTTCCAAAAAGAAATTAAATCATTAACTTAATAACTAAACCTTACACAAATAATAATGATTATATAAAAAGTTTATTTTATATAAAATAGCAATAGTTTTTTAGGAATGAAAAGTATAAAAAATTAAACTCGACACATTTATTATTTTATATAAATAATCTATTTCTTAATAATTTTAAATAGAAAAGTATATAAATTATTACATATATGTGAGATCATTAAAAGATAATTAATTATTAAATATGAAAGTTCGAAGAATGGTTTGTAAAAAGAGCTTGGATTTAATATGAAGATCATGAAAAAATGGTTAAGATCGTAAAATAATAAAAGAAAGAGTAAGAAGGGTGGTATGGAATTTTAATGAAAAAAATTAAAACTAATAGTGTAAGAAGATTATTGGTTGAAGTTTTATAAATAATAAAAAAAATGAGGGTTTTACAGTTTAGTATAAAGTAGATGTGTAAGTGTAATGTAAGTATGTAAACAATTTTAAATGTTAACTCAAGTAGAAAACAATAAATGTTATAAACAATTAAATGTTGCCTCAATAAATAGTAAAAAATTAAAAGTAATAAGCAAAAAGTTAAAAGTAATAAATAAAAAAGATAAAATTAATATAAACATAGTATCGATAATGAGTGTAAACATTTAAATGCTAGCTCAATTAATAATAAAATGTTAAAATCAAAATAAAATAAAATAATTCAACTTGTTATATTTTGATTTCATTATTAGTTTGTGAATATGCTTTATTACAATACCATGGGCTAATACCTTGGTTTATCAGTACCACATGCCTATAAACCATAACTTATTTCACAATCAAAATATTTTATAACAATATGACAAGATTCTTAACAATGGATATTCACGAGAGCATATTAAGTTGTAAATAGCGTTGCCCAAAAACCATAACTTATTTCACAATCAAAATATTTTATAACAATATGACAAGATTCTTAACAACGGATATTCACCCGAGGATATTAAGTTGTAAATAGGTTTTTTACAATTACCATGTGCCAATACCATGGATTATCAAGACCACATGCCCAAAAAACATAATGTATTTCACAATCAAGATATTTTATAACAATATGACAAAATTCTTAACCATGGATATTCAACCTCACTTTAAAATGGATATTATTAACTTATGAATGGACTTGTTACAATGCCATGGGCCAATACCATGGCTTATCAATACCACGTGCCTAGAAAATATAATTGTTTTCACAATCAAAATATTTTATAAAAATATACAAGAGTCCTAACCATGGATATTGACCACTACTTTTTCATTGATATTATAAATTTTTAAATAGGATTTGTTACAATACCATGGGCCAATACCATGGATTATGAGTAGCACATGCCCAAAAACCATAACTTATTTCACAATCAAAATATTTTATAAATAGTTTATTTTAATTTATTTCTATAACATTTTTTTAAAAATTAAATCTAAGAGATAATAGGTTATAATTAATTTTGAGATAGATATTAACCCTCTATCCTCATTATTGCTAAAAATATTCTCATATAAATTAAATCAAGGTCTTAATAAAATTAAAAATGATATCCATCTTAATAAAGGATCCAAACAATGAGAGCAAGAAAAATTACTAACAATAGTAGAAGAAATATAGTGCATGATTCTTTTTAGTTTTTCATTATTGTATTTTCTCTGACATGTTTGATATAAAATATAAGTTTAATATTTTTAACAACACGTGTTTTTTTATTTTTTTTATTTAGATACTTTCTTAAACACAATACAATGAGATCAAATTTAAGGGGTTGGGGAGAGAGGGAGATAGTGATAGAGGTGAGCTGGAGGGTGGAGAGAGAGAGAGAGAGTGATGGTGGGGAAAGAGAGAGGGTGATGACGGGGAAATAGAGTGAGGTGGAAGAGAGGGAGAGGGATGAAGGAAGAGATAGAGGAGGGGAGGGAGAGAAGAAGACATGGAGAGAGGAAGGATGATACAGATAAGGAGAGAGGGAGAGAGAGAGATGGAGTTGGAAGGGGAGAGAGGGAGAACATGTGAAATACATACAGAGATATAGGTGGAGAGAGAAGGGGAGTGACAAGGGAGAGATAGGGAGAGAGTGAGGGTGAGAGGAGAGGATGGAAGTGAGAGAAGAGGAGAGGAGAGAGATAGGGGGAGAAGGGAAAGAGAGAGAGAAGGGGACAAAAAGATAGAGGGGAGAGAGAAGGGGACAAAAAGATAGAGGGGAGAGAGAAGACATAGTGAGGAAGATAGGGAAAAAGTTGGAGGGAAGAGAGAGAGAGAGAGAAAGAAGAAAGAAAGAGGGAGAAAGATGGAAAGAGAGGAGTGACAAGGGAAAAAAGAAGAGAGTGTGAGGGAGGGAGGAGAGAGATGGGGAAGACATAGAGAGAAGGGGAAGGGAGAGAGGGAGAGGGAGGGGTGGTGAGTGACATAGATAGATATGTAGAGAGATTATATATGTTTTGGGGTGAGATAGAGAGAGGGAATAAGAAAGAGACACATATATACAAAGATATATATGATATAGTATTATATAACCAACCTAGATCTATCTTAACCCTAGATCTATCAAGTGCTAAGAGGGATCAAATATTTCGAGGTGTAGACCTTTACTCAATTTCGCACTCAAAAAAGAAGTTTTCACCTCAAGAGAATTGATCCCTCTTGGAACTTGATAGATCAGAGGTTAAAATAGATCTAGACTAGTTTAGTAAAATTATTTTTTAAAAAATTATATTTAAAAATGTTTTTGAAATATATATATGTTTGTTATTGTTATCATTATTGTTAGGGTCGATACACACACACACACACACACACACACACACACACACACATATATATTTCTTAAGCACGAGTAGGTCCTTCTATTCCACTGAATAAAAAAGTTACAAATATATTTTACAACCACGGCACTGTGGCCCGCAAGAAATTCAGACCCCACAATACCTTAGTAACCAAGCCATAGTCTCGCAAACTGGGCCAAGGGCCCACAAAAATTTACAAACCACGATCAACTGTGTGATCTGCTTCCAAAGATGTAATGGTCAAGGGGTAATTTCGAGAACTCATCTAGCTCACCCTTTAACATTCTAATCAGACCCAAAAAGATTCCAAAATTGTCTCTAAAGCCATTTCGGGTCTACTTGGGGAGATAACTCACGGGCTTTTTAACTGCCCAAAATCCACGAGATGCGAGAAATTACGAAAGAAACATGCAACTAACATAGAAATTAACACCAGTTGCGGACTCGAAGCATTATCAAGACATAGTCTAAACAATTTTTGGGTCCATGTGGGCTGTTAACTAGGCTGTTGTCTGCTTCACAAAATGCATAAGATTACTTTGATTTCGTCAACTTGCCCACACGTCAACCTGCAAAGACTTGTCCTGTAAGTGATTTGGGCCACTATGAATACATGTCCTACATAAGCCTTCTCACCCGATAACCCAAGGTTTATGTAGTTACATTTGCATTTACCTGCCCAAAAAAAACCAAAGGCCTTCAATATTAGTGTAGACACTAGCAGTTCCAGGTATATCTCACTCGCATTAACCAAGAGATGCTTCCTGCTGTAGATCAAAATTCATCTGTTTCTGTCATTCTTCATCGAGTTGATTTCCCCTACTTTGATAGAGCTCCCTGTCTAAGTGCGCTTGTCTGTCACACTCCTCCCTCAACCGTCCTTGGGGAGTCCTTGTCCATTCATATTTTATGTAGCTCTTGGAGCAGAGTACTCCTTCATTTGCCAATATATCCGGTAATCTATTTGTTGTTCAGCACACATGAAAGAAACTCAAGGTTCTCATGGTTTGCAGGTGGGATTGTATGTGTTGATAAACTGGCAGTAACCGCCAATGTCTCGATACTTTGTCTGGTGCTAAGCCATTGCAAATTTTCTTTACCGAATTAATTATCAACTCAGAATCTGCTTCAATAATGGTATTCTTTAAATTTAAGTCGCTCAAGATCTCGAGGCATTGCTCAAGGGCCATGAGCTCTGCCATGTTATTAGTGGCCTTCCCCAAATGACAATAAAAGATGGATTTTATGAATCCCTTTTCATCCCTTATGACTTCTCCATAACCAACCATACCCGGGTTTCCTTTGGAGGCTCCATTTATGATGCATTTCATAAAACCAATGGGGGAGGATGCCAGAAATCCTTATTAACTATTATATGATTTATAGACTTGTTTATACCTTGCGGGAAAAGCCCCTTTAGCTCTATATAAATAAGTATTTGCACCTCGTGATCTTGAGGAGGGTTCTCAGAAGGTTTTTTTATGAGGTTTCTTATAGTCTCTCTAATTTTCCTTCTAATCTGAGCTATGATGGTTTGGGATGAACGAAATATGTCCTTGAAGAGTCTATTGTTGCGTTCTTTCAAGAAATTCCAGATTAGAAAGCCTGGAATCAAAGCCCAAGCTTTGCTGACTATTTCATTCTCAAACAAAATTTTCCTCCAATTCCTCAAAGTAATGGTGATGCTGCCAATGTCCCTATCTGTTTGATTGAAGATTGAAGCCACTCAATTCCATAGGGTGAAGGTGAATGGGCATAGGTTGAGTATGTGCTCCAAATATTCTTCTTCTAGTTCACATAGAAAGCATTTATATGGACCAGCTACCCCTCTTTTCCTGAGGTGTTCCCAAGTCAGAATTTTTTTATGTTGCACTAAGCACATGAAAAATTTTATTTTCATCCAGACATGGTTTTGCCATAGTTCCTTCCATACTTTGTTAGGGCTTGGGAAGTCAAGCCCAAGGGCTATTCTCTTGGACTTTTTGAGGTTAAAATTGCATTCTTTATTTTTACCCCATCTTAGTTGGTCTGAAGATGTTGATGTGAGAATATTTCTTTGTTCCAAGATGGTTGTAATAGCTTTTGCTTGGGTTTTCAATAGGTATTCGTTATTGTATGCCAATTTCTTCCATGTTATCCATTTTCTATCACTCATGGCCTTCTCCTAGAAATCATTTACCCTAAGTAACACTTTGCCATCAGTGTCATTCTTGAGATCGACAAATTCTTCTTTTATCAGTTTCGGTTCTTGTTGCCAATTATCTTCCCAAAACCAAGCAAGGATTCCATCTCTGGTTTCCGAGAAACTGTGTTTTTGAACAATGGATCTATTCTCCCAAGATTTGTTCCAAATGTGTGAGCCTTCGTTGATCCTAGACATTCTAATGTAATCCTTTTCTTTCCAATTGTTTGCATATTTCTGTTTCCATACTTTGGCCCAAGGGGAAAATGATTCTTTTAGCCATCTCCACCATAGTTTTCCCCCCTTGACTGTGTTTAGGGTTTTAGGGTCATCAAGTCCCAAACCTCCTTGTGTCTTAGGTTTACAGATATTTTCCCAGGCTACCAAAGGCCATTTATTTTTCTCTTCCCCTTTGCCCCAAAGAAAATCACTTTGGATTTTTTTGATGTGTTGCACAACTCCCTTTGGAGCTGGAAGGGCTGAAAACATGAAGATGCGGATAGTTTGAAGAATAGCTTTTGTGAGCACTAGCCAACCTGTTAAATTCAGAGACCTATTTGTCCATTTTTAGATTTTGTCCTGGAGCTTATTAGTAATATGCTCCCACACTGCCTTGGTCAGAGGTTTGTCCATCAAAGGCACCCCCAAATATTTGGAGGGTAGCACATCTCTTTGAAATCCTAGGATTCTAGTGAGGTTTCTCTGAATTGCAATATCAGTATTAAAAATGAAAATCTTGGATTTGGTAAGGCATACCTCTGTGACCGCGGCCTTAGCAAAGTCATTCAAGATTTTCTTGAAGGCATGAGCTTCCTTGAAAGTTGGTATACCCTGCAGCATGGTATCGTCCACAAATTGTTTTTTTTTTTTGTAAGTTGAGTATTTCCATTACTATAAACAAGTATATACATCGGTTACATCATAATCTCATCCCGCCCCGAAGGGAAACCGGGACTCTTGATCACCCCAAAAAATGGCAGATTCAAACAACATTTAAAGATTATCATTGTATCAAAACCAGTTTTCTGGATCGACTTCTGAATCTACGATCATACTATAGTCTACTAGTTCAAAACTATTTATCATGACAAGCATATATTATATGCCAAAACGAGAACAGGAAACCAAAATATCCAGAAACTCCAGAAACCAAGAAACATGCCTTAAGCTCTACTTGTCTGGTGCACCTTGCTGACCTTTCTCCTGTTTTATCAGGACTCCACTTGCCACGAGCTGGTTCTTCAGATCCTCCAGTCTTTTTTCCTGAAGGAGCATGGTGATAACAATATCCTTCAGCTCCTTTTTCACATTGGGAAGGCCCTGAACCATTTCTGCCATCTCCATGGCCACCTGCTCTAAGGCTTTGGCCATAAGACGCTTCATGACCCAATATAAATGGAGGGATTGTTTATACAAGGTCATTCTACCCCTGGTATGGCCAGGATCAGGCATAATGGTAGCCCATTCTTCCATTTCCTCTTCAGACTGCGCCTGAATGGCTTCCTCCTCCCAATGCTTCATAATTTTCCTCACTTTGGGATTCGAATTAACCCTGTAATCCCTCTCCGCCATTCGGATTCTGTCACTGATCGTCTGCCTGGTCCGCCTAGAGTCCTCGTCCGCCGCTGGCTCGTCCTCCGGATCCTGGACAGGGCTGCACTGTCGACCCCTCCGGCTTCTCCCCTCCGCCACGTCCCTTCGTTTACGACCTCCTCATCCCCTTCAACCTCGACCCCTTCTCCCTCTGCCCCGCATGCCTCCTCTGCTTCTGCCGCCAGCACAGCCCCTCTCAACCTCATTATCTTCGCTGTCCTCGCCCGGCAAGCATTTCCACCGGTTCCTCCAGGCTTCCTCCTCCTGGACGTCTTGCTGTTCTTCGTTTTCCTCTTCGGAGGTTTCCACAAAACGAACATACATTTTCCCTTCTGTATCGACCTTCCGTTTACCCTTCAGATCCTCCGGACTTTTATGCTGAATGTCCTGCCCCCCGCTTCGCAGCCACCTCCTCGCGCTTGCGCTGCCTTCTCCTTCCATTACCCTGTCTCCTCTGCTCCTCTCACCTCGCAGCTCTCTAACTGCAACTACTCTATTCCACCAGCGCACCAGATGGCTATCAGTCAAGACGGAATTGATCACTCCTCGACCTGACCCAAACGCACAGCGCACCAGGTCCCTGCAAACTACAAATTGGCAAACTTCTCGGACTGTTATCCCGCCCCTGCTCTCGGTTTTATCAATGCGCGTCCTTGTTGAATTATGATCATGGTTATATCTGGGCCTTTTCTCCCGGTTCATTCCATAATGCTTCGGGCTGCTCACCGTCTTACCGTCCCATCCAACACCCGAGCCACCTGCATTGCTGATCTCCTGCATAAACTGATTTCCCTGCCAGTCGGTCCACCTGCCTGCATTAAACCGCCCTTGCTCGAACATCATAACTCCTCCGAACGTGCGCCATCGGGACGTCACTTTACCCCCTGCCAGGACTGCCAGCCTGATCGGGCGATCAGTTGTCTTCGGAGTGACTCTTTGTTGCCTCTTCATTATCACGGATTAAAATAGTTTTGAGTCCTGCCCAGTTTTGATCCCGTTCCAGGGGAGTCCAGCTCGTGTCCAATTTGCTACCAGCTTCCTTACTTCCCCAATTTGCAAGGAAGTCAGCTGCCTTATTTCCATCACGGCATACGTGATTAATGGTTTTATATTCAATCCTGTTTAGCGTTTCCTCTATGTCCTGTATGATTGCTGTCATCCTCCAACTTTTGGCGACCTTATCCCATCCCTGTCCATCCTTGAGTTTTCGCAGCATCTCAATCGTGATCTGCGAATCCCCCTCTATTTCCAGGTACCGATATCTATTTCTAGCAGCTATCCTTAGGCCTTCATGCACTGCCCATAGTTCCGCTTCATTGTTCGTCATTTCGCCGACCCACTCAGCGAAGACCCACCTAGTGTTTCCTTCGCCATCTCTGAATATGCCACCAAGGCCTGTCGGGCCTAGGTTACCCTTCGAGGCTCCATCGAAGTTTAATTTGATAGAATGGGCTTCTGGATACCGAAACCAATTTGGGCTGTGGACCCACATGTTATTTTGACGCTCTTTCCTAGGGTATATCAAGTGGAAATCTAGATTTAGCATTGCGGCTATTCTCCCTTCCCCTGGGTCCAGCTTCCAATCTTCCTCGTCCCATTTTTCTAACAGCACGGTTTCTCTGATGGCTTTACTTATCTCTTCCCAAACCTGTTCTGGCCTGCTTTGTTGTCCCTTAAATATTCTTTTGTTGCGTTCCTTCCAGATGTACCAGATTGTAAAACCCACGGCCAGGCTCCAGATTCTTCTGATAACTTTGCTCTGGAATTTCCCTGTTCCCCATTGACTTATGGTCTGGCTAATGCTAGTCTGATCTCTCATTGTTTGACCAAATAACCCTCTGATATTTTCCAAAATATGTTCTGCGAAGGGGCAGCTATTTAGGAGATGCTCTTGGTTTTCTGCTTCTTCGCTACATAAGCTGCATCTTGATGGACCCTGAAAACCCCTCTTTATGATTTTATCCCACGTTAATATCTTTCCTTTTTTAACCTGCCAGGAAAAGATGGTGACTTTTGGCCACCATTTGGTGTCCCAGAGTTTCTTCCAATCTTGTTCTTCGGCTTGCTGATTTTGTCTTGTACTTAGGATGTAAGCTTCCTTGACTGTGAATGATCCTTTCGTTGTTGTGCCCCATCTTAGGATGTCGTCACCGATCCTATGTCTGATCTTCCTGAGATCCATCTCCCGCACGTAGCCTTCCTCTATGTATCTGGTTATTTCCTCAATCCATTCACCTGGTTTTTTCCATCTCCTCCATATTTCTCTGCCCTCTTCCTCCTTCCAATAATCCTTTACCTTGAGCATTCCTAGTCTTAGAGCGCTTTGTTGTAGGTTTTGTAGGGTTTTCACCTCAATCATCTTTCTCTTTTGCTGCCATCCATCTTCCCAGAAGGCAGCTTTTTCTCCCCCCCTGATCTCCCAGAAGGCATACTGCTTTATTAATTCTCTATTCTGGCTAGCCAGGTTCCAGATGGAAGAACCTTGAGGGATGTTCTGTATTTTCAGTTTTTCCTCTATTTGTTCCAGCATATTGTATTTGTAATTCCATATCTTCTTCCAAACATCTGACCCTCCTTGCAGCCATCTCCACAATAACTTAGCCCCTAGAACCTTATTTAGAATTTCAGGGTCTCTCAACCCCAAGCCTCCTTCATCCTTCCTTTTGATCAGATGTGTCCACGATACGAGGGCCCATTTTCTCTGTTGAGTTGGTCCACCCCATATAAACTTTCCAAAAATCTCTCTCATTTTTGCACAATCTCCTTTCGAGGCTACTCTGATCGAAAGAGAATAAACAAGAATTGCTTGGAGGACCGCCTTTAGAAGAACTAAACGACTGGCAATGTTCAGGGACCGGATCGCCCAGTTTGAAAGCCTTTTTCTTATTTTGTCAATAACTTCCTGCCAGTTCCTCATGCGAGTTGGGTGGATGTCCAGTTGGTTACCGAGGTACTTAGTGGGGAGGCTTCCTTGTTTAAATCCCAGAGTTCTAGTGAGGTGGGTCTTTATTGCCTCTGGAGTATTGAAGATAAAGGTACACGATTTCTCCTTATTAATCTCCATGCCAGACGCTTCTGAGAAGGTCTCCAAAACTTCCTTGATTTTTCTGACTTCCCTGAGGCTGACTTCTCCAAAGAGCATAATATCGTCAACAAATTGTTGATGAGTGATGGTTAAGTTATTTCCCCAAAGCTTTAAACCTCTAAGCCTATTTCTCCTAGTTTCTCTTTTGATGATTCGGCCAAGGCCATCTGCTACTAGGATAAAGAGAAAGGGTGATAAGGGGTCACCTTGCCTGATCGCCCTATATGCATTAAAAGGTTTCGTCAGATTTCCATTGACCAGGATTGAGAAAAAGGGAGTGGATATCATGCTAAGAATCCATTCGATCCAGCGTTTTGCAAAACCATATCCTTCCACGACTGCACAAAGATACTTCCAATTCAACCGATCATATGCCTTTGAGAGGTCCAACTTGATCATCATTCCTTTCCTCTTCTGTTGATTGAGAGAGTGTATCATTTCTTGAGCCACCACTAAACCATCCAAAATTTGCCTTCCTTCCACGAAACCGTCTGTTCAAGGGAGATAATACTTGGAAGGAGAGGTTTCAATCTTTTTGCTATCAATGTTGCAATTATTTTATAAACCACATTACATTAGAGCAATGGGGTGAAAACCTTGAGCTTCCTTAGAGTTATTTGATTTAGGAATTAAGGTTAGGAAGGTAGCATTCATACCTGACCACATTCTGTTCTGGACCCTTGATTCTTCAACCACCTCCATAATATCCTGACCTAGAAATTGCCACCCTGCTTGATAGAATTCAGCCGTGAATCCATCCGGTCCCGGTGCTTTTCCTTTTTTCATATTCATAACCACCTCCTCGACTTCAGCTAGGGTTACTGCGCGCATGAGTCCTCGATTCTACTCCGCTGTGATCAATTTTGGGATTTCCTTACAGATTTGATTTATTGCTGCCCCTCTGTCACCCTGGGGTTCAGAGAGGATCTCCTTATGATAGTCACTTAGAACTTGCTCTATTCCTTCATGTTCTATGATTTTCTCTCTGGCTCCATTCTTAATTGAGAAGATCCGATTTCTTTGCCTGTGTTGGATCATTGCTTGATGGAAGAATCTAATGTTCCTCTCTCCTTCCCGTAGCCAGTTTACTCTAGACTTCTGCTTCCATAAGATCTCCTCCTGCTTTCTCCTCTCCTCTAACTGGCTTATTAGTCTGCTCTCCTCCTGGCATCTCTCCTCATTTATTCCTTCTAGGATATTTTGCTGTTGCACTTCCTCCATAGCCCTTTCCAGTTTTAGCTTTTCCTCAAAAATATTCCCAAAATCCTCCTTATTCCATTTTCTAATTTTCTGCTTCAGCTCTTTGAGCCTTAATTGGAATGTATGCATTTTACACTAACCTCTGACTTGACTTCGGTTCCACCATTCTTCTAATTTATTCAGGAAGTCCGGATTTCTGAGCCAGAAGGATTCAAAGCGGAAAGGTTTCTTAATATTGGTTTTCTTTATGTCAATTTCCAAACAGATCGGCCAGTGATCGGAGCCTAGACCTGGGAGGATTCTAGCCTCTATGAAGACATCTTTATTTAGGACTGGCTCTGATAGAAGGAATCTATCCAGCTTTGACACAATTTGATTCCTGCCTCCCCGTCGATTATTCCATGTAAACACCCCATTTGTGGTTGGGGTGTCTACTAGTCTTAGGTTGGTTATGAGATTGTTGAACTCATCCATGCTTGGATCCTGCCTTCAAACACCTCTGCGCTTCTCGTCTAAACCCCTGATTAGATTGAAATCGCCTTCTATTATCCATACATCCTCTGAGATTATTTTTCTTACTGCCTGGATATTCTTCAAGAAATTTCCCCGATCCCTGGGGAGATGAGGTCCATATACTCTAGATATGAATATTCTCTCTTTCGAACCCACTATCCTGCATACTCCAGATAGGATCCTGGGAAAGTTGATCCAATTTTCAAAAGTGACCTCCT
>APFE031335724.1:0-17211 GCA_000404065.3 Pinus taeda
ACATCCCTCTCATATTGAGATGACATTTAAATGTTTATACTTATTGATAGACATTACAACATCCCTCCAATATTGAATTGATATTCACACATTAGTTCATCAAAGTTCATCCCAATCTTCTCCTTTAAAAATAGTCATTGGTTGGTAGCTTGAGCAGTTGGGAGCATGGTTTGTTCTAACATCCACCTGGGTACAATTCCAAGGGACATATTTGGTTTGTTGTAACAAGGATTGAAGTCATAAGTTATTGGTATATATCTATGTCACTCTTTCTAAGTCATAAGTTATTGGTATATCTAGCTTGTCCATTGTTGGATATATTGTTGGTGTTATAGTGAGAGTCATAAGATTCTATATAGAGATATAGTGGGGAGTCATAAGGTTTAATCTTGGGCCTTGCCTAGATTACTCCAATGTGTTATGGACTCACCATGGTTTGAAAAACTTACTAATGATAAGATATTCATATATGTTTATTACATTGTATTAAATACATCCATAATATTTTTTGGATATTATGTTGTTTAAAAAGATTCAACTAAACAAAATTGGTGTGTTTATAGTAATTGATGAGATGAGTGTATGGGTTATGTATATAATATTAGTAGTAGTAGTAATAATAATATCTATATCATGGATATGCATGAAGAGAAGAGAACAATGATATTGCAAAGGGTGGATCTAGGGTTTCTTTATGCATAAGTGATACATTCTCTCTTTTGGTAAGGTAAGGATCCCTCTCCCAATGAATAAAATGGTTTGTGGACAAATCCAAGGAGTTAGTACTGTGAGCCTTGATTGGGTATTTATACAACCACCAAACCTATCTTTCCAAAATGGTAGAATGAATTGATTTGTCATGAGTATGGGTAGTAAGAGGTAAAATCCAAATCACTCCTTTGTAAAAATTGGTTTTTCACTTTCATTTTCTAAAACCATGTGGATAAGGATGTGATATTATCTAATACACCTAGGATATTTCAACCTTCCAATTTCATTTAATTGCCTTGATATGGGTTATTTGATTCAAACATGTTTGTTAAGGAGAAGCTCCTTTTATTGGTCTATCTTCCCAAACTACCACTTCATCTTTGGAATCAAAAAATACCAACATTTGTGGGTGATAATTTAGGTTCATTCCAAGGTGCATCTCAAGAAACCATATATTGGAATGGTACTCCTCACATTCTGGTTTTGACTATTATTAATTAAGGTCTTCTAGATGCATTTTATTTGAATGGAATGGCGATAGATGGACTTAAATTCTTTAAAACAAGAACTCACTTCTACTACCGGCATGTTTAATGACACTTATTTATAGATTGCACCCTCAAGTACTTATCTCTACAAACGATTCAAGTTTAAGTATGATTATGCCAGTTCCTTGAATTGGGAGGGAGATACATCTCTTCCCCTAAGAAATATTTCAAGGGATTTAGAGGTCACTACTCCAAAAATTATTAAGAATTAAGTCACAATCCTAGTGAGCAAGGTCATTTCTTAAATTAATCCATCATATTTTAAGCATGGGGAAACTGGCTCATTATGTATAGTTTTTGTTTGTGTGGATCAAAATGCTTCAACCATTAAGAGGTGTTTCAATGCCTCTTGATAAGCAATTAGAGGATGGGAAGACTGTTAGGGTGGATGTTGAGGTAGTTCAGTTATTGATATAGATTTGTGCAGTCAAGTATACGATGAGAGAGCATGTGATGGGTGTTCTTGTGGTTCTAGAGGATGGTGTTCATGATGGTTTTGGTATTTCTATGTCACCTCATTAATACACTATTCTATATTTAGATGCAATGATGGAATATTTTATGACTAGGGAATCATCAGATGAGTGTACAATGGCAAGGTTTGATGAATGTATTGTTGGGTATGAAGTGGTTTCACTATTCCATTCATTAGGGGAATTTTGAGGTCTAAAATGAACCTCCTAAGAAAAATGTATTACCAAAATAAATTCTATAAGGACCAACAGGATTCAAGATGATGATGTCAACCATGGGGGACGATTCACCATTTTTTGAGTAAAAAAGTAAAAAGATTAAAAAATAATAAAATAACTTTTTCAACTCATATTTTCAACTTATCTCTGTAAGGTTTTACTCAAATTTCAAGAGAGAGTACTCACTGGATGTAAAATTTAATTCCTCATCCAAGGAGTACCCATGTTGCATACTTTTGATGTACCCTACTACACGAAAAATGAGAAATACATGAAAATACATGATTGCAATAATGTGTTTCATGTATTTCTCATTTTTCGTGTAGAAAGGTCTATTGAAACTATGGAAGATGGGTACTCCTTGGATGAGGAATCAAATTCTGCTTCCAACGAGTGTTTATGCTCGAAATTTGAGTAAACCCATAGGGAGATAAGTTGAAAATATGAGTTGAAAACATAGTTTTTGTTTTTTTCCCTCTAAAATTTGATGACGTAATCTAATATTATTTTATTATTTCCACTATTATTTTATGATTTCCTTAGGAGGCCCATTTTAGACCTCAAAATTCCCCTAATGTGAGGTCAAAATTGAACAGTCATTTAACATGGTAATTCTAATTAAACATTGAATATGAATATTCCTCTCAACTTATAAACATTGAGAAATTGGTCTCAGATTTGCATTGATATAGCGTTGAAAATGCCACAAGAGGGAAGTATGATTAGAAAATACCTTGTCCAACTATATGTCACTTTTTTTTATAGATCATAATCAGTTAATTGATGTGTAATTGGCTTCTTCAAATCTAGGCCACAAAATAGTTAAAAATAAAATTTGCAAATATTATCACTTAATAAGCGGAACTAAGCTAATGTTATGTTATCGTGATTGATTTTGGTGCCCCTTTTCATTTGAATCCCCATAAGTGTTTGGTGTGGAGCATGATTATATTCCTGATTCAATGATATTTATTTTAGCTAGATTTATACAACAGGAAGACTATACACCCCTCCACGCAGGGGGTGCAAGGGGGACATGTTCCCCTTGTAGGGGTCTGGGGGCTAGCGGGTCATCAGCATGGGTTCAGGGGCAGCACCCCTAAAGCTAAAAATACATGAAAAATTGCCTTGTAAAATATTGTAATTTCCTAGTCAATCTAGGTCATTTAATAGGTAGATGATCTCATGGTAGAAGTTATGTTAATTTAGGGTTTTTTCCCTAGAAGTCAACCCTCGATTTATATGAGGGATTTGTATTGCAGTTGTGTATTATTATTCTGAGCGAGAAGGAAAGAGGGGATTGTGTGAGAACGAAGAGGAAATTACAACGGATTTGTTGTATGTTATATCTCTTCATTCTGTTGGATAATACAAAAGGAATGACTAGTTGTTTCTCTATGGACGTAGCCCAAATTGGGTGAACCATGTATATCCGTGTCTCTCTTATTTGATGTGTTTTTTTTGGTTCGTATTTCTACAATATTGTATGTGTTCTATTGCTCTGTAATATATAATTTTCTAACAATAAATGGTTCTATGAAGATGAAATTTTGACGGAAGTGACATTTCCCTAATAGATTACTTCACAACTAGAATCACGGGACAAGGAAAATTCAAGTTGATGTTGTGGGATCGAAGGGTTAGAACAATCCCTCAGGTTGTATACATTCCATAGCTAGATATGTAGTTGACACACACAAACACATAAGCAAGATGAGTGATGCGAACTTGTAAATGTTGTGTTTGAAAAAGAAATCTACATGATGGTTTGAGGGGAAATGTCATTGTTGAGGGGAGTTCAAAATAGAACTATATACAAGTTGTTGGGAATCATAATCACTAATGGGTGTAAGAATTATATTTTCTGTGAGGGTGGAAATGAAGAAGGAAAAACCCATATTGTCTCTAGAAAAAGAGCATGTCATGGAATTAAAGATCAGGGCATATTTGAGAACTACACCATAAAGGTATGGATAAAGGTATGTTTGGTTTCACTATAAATCTTTATTTATGTGAAGATTTCATTTATGGTAAATCGAATCAAGTAAAATTCTCATTATGCACTACAAGAACTAAGGGAATTTTTAGATTTAGTACATAGTGATGTGTTTGGACCTATGCTTATTCAATTGTTAAGTAAATTTGTGTATTATTTTTCATTCATATATCATTTCTCAAGAACACATGGATTTTTTACTCCAAAAGAAATCTAGCATCTTTGGTAAATTTAAAGAGTTTAAGGCTCTTTTGGAGAATAAAACAAAGAATAAAATGAAGGTGTTGAGGAAAATTAATGGTGGAGACTTTTGTATGAATGAATTAGAGGAACTTTAAAATAAGTGCAATATAACAAGTCAAAGGAATACTCCATACACACCTCAACAAAATGGGTTTGCAAAAATCCTAAACATGATACTGATGGAAAAAACGAGTAACATGCTCAATGGTGTTGGTTTAGGGAAAGAATTATGAATAGTGGCAATGGATATTGCATGTTACTTGATAAATTGATCACCATCATCAAAATTGGTTGAAAAAACTCTATGGGAGACATGGACTAACAAGAAATTCTCTCCTAAACATCTCAAGGTTTAAATTAGTTGTGATGCTTATGCACATGTTTCAAACAAAAGTAGGAGTAAAGTGATAAAAAAATATGAAAATTGTATTGTTATTGGTGATACAAATGGTTTAAATTGTTATAAGTTTTAGATCCTCGAAATGTTAAGGCCATTTAAAGAGGATATTTTCTCTTTAGATAGGTTAAAGATGTTGGCAAACAAGAATTCCTAGCAAGAAAAAAAGAATGAGAAGTAATAGAGTTTGAGTTGTAGGATGAAGAACCTAAATTAATAGAGGAATATGATTATGAATAAAAAGAAGCTCATTTTTTGCTATTGAGGAGATTGTTTCATGAAAGAAGGAAATCAAGAAGGTGTACTCCAATTGATTTTCATTATTGTTTAGCTTTGTTTATAATTTATGATAATACTAAAACTATTAGGGAGCTATTGGATCTAGAGGATGGTAAAATTTGCAATAATACCATGGTTAAAGCAATGACAACCTTGGATAAGAGTGGGTCTTAGGATCTATTCGAGTTTCCAACTAGGAGAAAGTCCATTAATGGTAGATGGGTGTTTAAGAATAAGTTGTAAAAATAAGGTAAACTGGAGAAATATAAAGCTTAGTTGGTGCTGAAAGGTTATTCCTAGGCAGGGGGAATTGAATTTGGTGAAGCTTGTTCTCTTGTTGTTAAGTTAACTCTATCATATTTATTTTTTTTGTTGCTACTTCTTTTGATCTTGAAGTAGAATATATGGATGTAAAAGCAATATTCCTACATAAGTATATAGAAAAATAAGCATGGAATAACCAAAATGTTTTATGGTGAAAGGAAAGGAAGAGTTGGTTTCGAAGATGAAAATGTCCTTGTGGGTTAAGAAATCTCCAAGGATGTGGTGTCAAAAGTTTGATACTTTTATAATGGGACTTGGTTTTACAGGAAGAAAATCTAATCACTTTTTGTATTACAAATTAGTTGTTGATCATTTTATTTATGTGGTCGTGTATGTGGATGATATGGTGTTGATTGGAAACAACAAGGAAATCATCAATGATGTGAAAAATAGTTGTCCTCTAAAGTTAACATGAGAGATCTTGGTGTTACAAATTTTATTTAGGCATGGAAATTGAAAGGGATTAGATAAATATGAAACTTTGTTTAAATAAAAGGAAATATGTTTTGACAATATTGTGGAGGTTTAATGTGCAAAAAAGTAAATAGATCAAGGTCCCTATCCTTGTAGGCGTAAATTTATCTATAAATTAATGTCCTTAGACAGAGGAGGAGGGAGAGGGCATGCCATGTGTTCCCAATTCTAACATTTTTGGAAGTTGATGTATGCAATGATCTATATCAAACTAGACATTACACATGCAATGGGAGTTTTGAGCAAGTGTATATCAAAACTAGTGAAGTAGCATTGGACAATTCTAAAGAGGGTTTTCAAGTATTTGTGTGGCACTACAAATTATGGAATTTACTAATAATGAAGACCTGAAGTAGATAGAATATTAGACATGCATGGTTTTGTTGACGTAGACTGGGATAGAGATCTAGATCATAGAAGATCTATAAATGGTTATATACTTAACCTATTTGGAGGATAAATCACTTGGATAAGCAAGAGATACTTTGTAGTTACACTATCAACTACAAAATTTAAATCCAAGATAACTACTCATGGATGTATGTATTATTATAGAAATGGTGTTTAAGTATTGAGTTTATACAACAATCTATACGGTTAGATCATGATAGTTAGAGTGTAATCTTTCCAAGTAGGGAACCTATAATTAGGGGAATTTTGAGGTAAGGAATGGGTCTCAAAATGAAAATTGTACTAAATATTTCAAAATGATAAGACCTGATAAGATTCAAAACGATGTTTTCATCCCTAGGGGTAAATATTTTTGGAGGGAATATAAGAAAACTACCTTTATTAATCATATTTTTAAATTATCTCCTTATAGGTTTACCCAAATTTCAAGTATGGGCACTCATTAGATGAGGAATTTGATTATGTATATAATGAATACCCACTATCCATACTTTTGAGTAGAACCATGCATCGAGAAGAAAATAAAAATACATGAAAAATGTGTTTTTTGAGTGTGGCCACTTGTTAGATGTAGAATCTAATTTCACATCCAACAAGTTCCCACACTTGAAATTTGAGTAAACCTATAAGGACATAATTTGAAAATACAATAAGAAAATGTAGTTTTATTTCTCTTCCTTTAAAAATTCATAACTATTATTTTATTATTTGTACTACTATTTTGTTATTTTCCTTAGGAAGCCTATTTTAAACCTCAAATTTCCCCAAATCGTTATCATTCTAAGGAAAAGTATATTGATGTTCAATATCACTTTTTGAGAGACATGGCTAAAGGAAAGAAGGTGTTGCTAGTGAAAGTGAACACTTTGAAGAATGTTGCAAATTCATTAACAAAGTCTGTGAGTAGTGAAAATTTTTCTTGGTGTAGAGAAACAATGAGAATCATTGCCCTAGATCGATGACCCCATATATGTAAATAAGATAATAAGAGGGAGATTATTGGGTATGTGTTATATCCTTTGCATGATTATCCTCTCATGTGATTCATAAGCATTGAGAACAACAAGGGGGTCACAAGGAGGATGGAGCACCTAACAAAAAAAATAGGTAGCTTTTTTAATTTGTTTTTGGCATTTTTTGGTACATGGTTTTCACTTCTGGAAGTTTTGTGGCACACTATATTTTGGCCCGTGCTTCTCTAATTCTAGTTAGGAATTAAGTTTGTAATCTAATTTGAGTCTATGGGTTAGATGTTTGAATTTCGTAATATCATATATATTGTATTGTAAATGATGAAATTGATCGATGATAAAAATTAGAGGTGTGGCTCTAAAAATTTTGTTAGTTTTCCTTGTTAAGGGTTTCCATTGTAATTTTCTAAGTACTGAGTGTGATTTTCATTATTTACTTTTTTGTTTATAAATAATTTATATATGCATTTCTTAGTATAAAGGTTTAAAACTTATAATTAGATCCCAATAGCCCACATTGAATAAGGCAATTGATGATCAATTACAAACTTGATATCTATACATGAATATGAATTAGTGTTGTGCAACAAATGAAGTTAAAATTCAATCATGAAGACAAGTTGCTTTCTTAATTAAATTAAAAAAAACAAAATTATAATCTTTCATTTCGATTAATCATGATAATGGATAGAAGGTAAATATTTATTTTAGACACAATATAAAATTAATAAATATCTAAACACATGGACATGAAAATAATAAAAATGAACACAAAATTCATGAAAATTGAAATATACTCATATAATGATATTGAATGTTCCTCACATGTATGTATCCCCTAATGTAAGTTGTATGGTGAATACTTAATAGTTTTCTTCACCATCCTTATTTATTTCAAAATTATTTTTAATGGAAAAAAATTATTTTTTCTTATTTATATTAAGAGGATTTTTTGGGGAATAATGACTAATTTTCTCATTTCTACACAACAAAGTTGCTACACTTGTTCATTTGAAAAAAGAGATATCTACAAGTTGGTTTTGTTTTTTCTAAGTAATACTATTTTATTGATATGAAACAAAATAAAAATGCAATGAGGCGCCGGCCCCTGCGGTGTTGAATAGAGTTTTGTCAAAAAATATCACAAACCTAAACGTGACTTCCCCATTGAGGGGCAACCAGTCTGTGAGAACATAAGAAAAGACCCACGCAGGGTCTCGAGTTTTAACATCAAAAAGCCTGCACAGGGGACCTAGATTGAAAGCTAGCAAACTAAGCCAGAAGGAATGTTTAAAAAACAAAACACAGCAGAAAATTTCAGACAACAACATATGAAACCTCCAACAAGTGGCAAGGCAACACCTGGCAACCCAGTCATCACTCAGGATGGACCCCCTGGAAGTCGTCTATAGTGGGTTCTTCAACAATTCGATACACATACTCGTACCAATCCTTCTCCTCTGCTGACGTGTCGCGCAATATGCCACGAACTACTTGAGTGCCAACAGAGCTACCCTTTGTTGCATGCTTGCCTGGCGTGTCATGCTGTACGTCACCAATTGCCTTCGTGCCTCCTGCTCTGCCATCAGTGGCATGCTGGCTGCTAACCAACTTCTCACCATGCGGGGTGGCAGAATTCTCAACCATCTGTTGCTTTCCTGGATCTCGGGCATTCCTATTCCATTGAGTGGCCCTTTGCTGCTCGTCGTTGTTTCTTGTCTGAGCTTCCTGTGGGTTAATTTCCTTAGTGAAGGTTATGGTAATAGTGGCTATGATGACAAGCCGAGGTAGAGAACTATGGAAGCAAAATAGAGTCGTATGGTGAGAGGGATGAGGGGGAAGGGGAAAATTGGCAGTATGGGCTGCAGCGTTCATTCTGCGGTCACCATGGATCTGAGACCACCCTCTACCACCGTGTGTGTCTGGGTATCTACTGGAGAAGGTGCCATGGGAATGAGTAATGGATGGGGAAGAGGAGGGAGAAGCAGGTTCAGGGTTGGGTGTAGCGGGGGGACGAATGCTTCTGCCATGACTACCCCCTCTTCTGCTACACATGCAGTGTCGAATGTGCGCCATGACTGTATTAATCTCAGACTGACAATTGGGTAAGCAGAGGAATTTTTGGTATTGGAATGGTTGTTCAAATGGAAAGTAGAGGGGTTTTGAGCGTAATTCAACTTACAATGGGTCGTTTGGGAGAAATGGTACCCATTTCCCACATCCACACAACTAAGCAACCAACATCGTCTACCAGTGATGGTGCGAGAGCTCAGCTCCACAGCCTGAGGAGGGCAAGATTAGTTTATTAGGGGAGGGAAGAATGAATTATGGTCTGTGGAGGCCATATCCTTATGCTCGCTAAAAATTTCTCGACTTGAGCACCATAGTAATGGTGCCTGCAAGTCGCCGTGAATTTTCCATAAATTGGCCTGGGAGGGGACGCGGGTGGCCATGTGGCCAAGCCGCCTACCATCCTTCAATCTAATCGCCATTACTTGCATCGTGATCACACGCATCTGGGTATCTATAAGTTGGTTTTTAAAAATATTCATATTGTGCATTATTAGGAAGCCAAAACAATATTTATCATTTATGTAAATAATACATAAAGAATTCAAAATATCAACGACTAGAAGAGAAAAATAAATGGATAGTGATGTTAATGTTATCACTTTTTTGTTAAATGGGAGTGCCAAAAGAAACTATCAAGTGTGATGTTATTTGGTTTCATTCATAATTATATTTTTTGTTTTCTTCCATGGGAGTTTTCCATTTCGAAACACATGGTTATACTTTTGTATATATATTAATTTTGTTTAAATCAAATTTCCAAATTTGAATAGCTAACCTAGAGTAAATATTTTATGAGGACATAGAAAAACAAATCAAATGATTTATACTCTACTTTAAATTAATGTGTTTCCGAAGTAATGCCAAAATAATGTTTCTTTCTTTGTTTCTCTTGTTCACTATTGAAGACATTGTTTAAGCATTGCAATTTTCTTTTCTAATCTATTGTGGCATGGTATATTTTTCCTTTTTTCATGTTCTTTATCTCATATAGGTGTACTCTAATAACTATTAATCTTAGTATTTGTTTAAGGCTAGCTTAAAAACACATTCTACATTGAGTAATTACAAGTTGTGCACTTTTCTAATCAAGCTTCCAAAGAATAGTGTGTATATATATATATATATATAGTGTGTGTGTGTGTGTGTGCGTGGTTCATAAACTCTAGATATTGGTGGCCACTATGTCTAAGAAACTATCTGTGAAGATTCACTCGAAAAGATCGCTTCCCATCGACTCATTATCAAAGCCTAACCCCAAGAAAGTCGAAGAAAATTGACTTTGTGACCTCTCATTAGCAAGGTGCTTTAATAACATGAACTTGACCGATATATATATAAATATATATATATAATATATATATATATATAATATATATATATATATATATAATATAGTAATCTAATTATAATAGTTATTTACAATGATTTTAAATACTAATAAAATTTACTAGAGTTGAAATCCATGCTCTTGGCCATTATTTATATATATATCAAAATTACGTTTAAGAAATTAGTGCAACTATTCTTGTATAGTTTTCACTCTAGATCACCTGATATATGCAATATACTAAAGCATAATACGAGATCCACTTCTACCATAAACTTAGCGGAAGCTTAAATAGATATGAGCATCATCAACCAAGAACAAATATAACTGAGAATGAGAAGTAATCAACCATAACACAGAAGATATAACACTTGGGAAAGCACCAGCCTAAAACCCCAACTCTGTATTATCATACAAGTGGAAATCTTGTTCAAGTTACAAAAAGAATCAGCTCTCAAGCTATCTTGCTCTCTCTACAATCAAACAATACAGCTCACAGACTCAATAGACATAGAATATATCTTTCTCAAGCCCTCCAAGCCTCCTATTTCCTTGTGCAGTTTTGATTGGGGTCCAATGATTTCACATATGTGGATTGGCCTCCTCACACTCACTGTAACCTCTGATCCAACTATGCAATCCTTAAGGAATATATCTTTTGTATAAATATACCTTTTGTATAAATTTACTTTTAATTTTATTTTAATAAAATAACTAACTATTAATTTAATAAAAACCTCAGCTTAATTTACAAATTTGTTTTTTGCCCCCTTTTTCCTGTGACCGGTCAAACTAGTCGTTTCCTCGTCTAATATAGCCGTTAGTTAGTCAATTTAGCCATTACCTGGTTAATAATTATAGCCATTGGAAGTTTTGCTCTGACTATTTAACATGCATTCTGGATCTGATTCTTCAACTTGTCCTGACGATGAACCACACTAGTTGGTCCAAAACATGTCAACATATATTCTATCATGTGATTTTAGCCGAAGAATTCTCTTAATAATATTCCTTCTACATGCAAGGAATATTCACAATGGAATATTCTTGGAACTGATAGTAAATTGTCCCTCCATCTGATCTCAACTGGGTCTCTAAATGAACTGACATGCATGATTTATCCATGAGTGAATACTCAGTTATCTGAAATACAGTAGTTACATGCATGAAAGCATTAACTAGTTGAACTCTCATTAATTTAACAAATCGTTAAATTAATTTAACTTGACTTGACTCAGTTAACTGAGCCAACTAATTACAACTCACTCTTATCTCTTTAACTGATGGATAAATCCCTCAATCAAAGGAGAAACTGTCGCATGTCCTCACATAGACCTCATGTTCATAATTCCTCAACTAATTAACTCAAGATGAATTAATTAATCAATTTACAAACAACTGTTAACATCAAATTCTAATTTTACTTCCTATGTTTAGTCCAGGGACTGACTAAAATAAGAATGGATCCTGAAATGCTATTTTTAGCACTTTCACTTTTCACCCGTTGTAGCTAAGATCCACAATGGCTGAACTTCTATTTATAGCCAGGCTATTTATAGCAATGCTATTTTTAGTATTCTCTATTTTCAGCATTTCTTGTTGCACATTTCAACACTCCCTCTCAACAAGAAAGGGATTATCAGTAACCCCAATCCTGTCTCTGTGGAACTCGAACTTGCATTTTGAAAATGCCTTAGTCAAAATATCTGCATCCTGCTCCTCGATCGAAACATACTACAACATCATGATCCTCTTGAACACACAATCCCGTAGATGATAGTAACAGATATCTATATGCTTGGACCTATAATGAAACACTGGATTCTCAGAGAGTTTTATGCAACTCTGGTTATCACAGTATATCACTGTAGGGTCCATCATCTAACCAAACAATCCCACTAGAATCTTCCACATCCAAATAGCCTCGCATGCTACCTGACTGGTAGCCATGTATTTAGCCTCTACTGAGCTAAGTGCAACTGATCTCTGTTTCCTGCCATACCAAGAAACTGCAATTGAACTAAGGTTGAAGATTCCTCTAGAAGTGCTCTTCCAGTTTGATGGACTACCAACCCAATCCACATCTGTGAAGCCTTGTAGCTTCACTCCCTCTATCTGTTTGTACCATAATCCGTACTGTGTAGTGCCTCTGAGATATCTCAGCACATGTTTCTCTGCCTTCCAAAATAGCTTGGTAGGCTGAACCATAGCTTGACTCAGTTGGTTCACAGCAAAGCATAAGTCGGGTCGTGTGTTCACCAAGTACATAAGTGAACCCACCAGCTGCCGATAAACAGTAGCAGCTACTACCTCACTTGAGGTAGCATCCTCCTTCCTCCAGTTCCCGACTAGAGGAGTTTGCATCGGTTTGCACTTCTCCATGTGAAATTGCTTGAGTATGTCATTGGCATACTTGCCTTGAGACATAATTACTTCCCCATATTTCTGCCACACTTCCATGCCTATAAAGTAGTGCATGAGGCCCATGTCCTTCATCTCAAACTCTCTTGCAAGGTCCTCCTTATAAGATTTGATCAGCTGATCATCACTTGTCAAAATCAGATCATCGACATAAAGTACAATAATCAATGGCTTACCTTCTACCATGATGTGGTAAAGCTTCACATCTGTTCACTCTTGGTGAAGCCCAATATGGTGAAATAGTTGTCGATCCTGGTATACCCAGCACAGGGTGCTTGCTTCAGCCCATACAGTGCTTGCTTGAGTCGGCAAACATGTGACTCACGATTGAAGGTCTCAAATCCTTCAGGCTACTCAATGTATACCTCTTCCTCAATCTTCCCATTGAGGAACATTGTCTTCACATCCATCTGATGGATACTCCAACCCATCTGAGCCAATACAGCTAGCATCGATAAGATAGATGAGTACCTTGCTATGGGAGCAAAAGTCTCATCGTAGTCAATCCCCTCAACCTCTGAGAAACCTCGAGAAACAAACCTTGCCTTGCGTTTCTCAACATTGCCATTAGCTGCCTACTTTACCTTGTAAAGCCATTGGGAACTAACCACTGACTTGTCACTAGGTCTAGGGATAGCATCCCACACACTATTCCGTATGATAGAATCATACTCTTCTACCATTGCATCAACCTAGACTGGTTGCTACATTACCTCCTGAAAAGAAGAAGGTTCAGTTGCTACACACTCCCTAACTAGGGCTATGTAGCTAGTGTATCTCTCGGGAGATCTCCTCTATTTGCGTAAGAGGATGGCAGCCCCACATTCTCTCTTGCATCTAGCATCAATCTGTCAGCTTCCCGTGAGCGTTTCTACCCATCTCTGGAAGACTCTCCAGGAGTGGTGGTCTCCACTATGGGATCCTTTTCATGTGGTTGATCCACATCATCAGGAGGCTCCTCCTCCTTTGGAACTATTTGTTCCTCATCTCCATGCAACTTGAGCTCCCTCTCAAGTGACACTCGCATGGCTCTTTGCTTGTCGAACTTCAGATCCCTGCGTACTACGATCATCTGACTCGCAGGCAGAAACACACGATAGTTGTGGGGTGTAGCTGTGTATCCCACAAGTATCCCCAACTCAGTTGTTGGGTCTAGCTTCTTCCAAGCATCTTTAGTCACATGACAGTAAACTGATGATCCAATGATGTAGAAGTGACTCACATCTGGTCGCTTCCTCGAAAAAGCCTCCATAGGTGTCTTCATCCCCAAGATATGATGAGGACTTTTATTCTGAAGGTACACTACTGTATTGCAAGCCTCAACCAACAGATGAAGTAGTAGGCTTTGTTCATGCAACATTGCTCGAGCTACTCCCATAATAGATCTGTTCTTCCTTTCAGCCACCCCATTCTGTTGTGGGTTATGAGGTGCCGTCAGTTCCCGTTTAATTCCTTCTACAGCACATAAGTCTTTAAACTGCTGGGAAACATACTCTCCACCATTTTTGCTATGCAAGACTTTTACTTTCTTTCTAGATTCTTTCTCTGCGAAGGCTTTAAACTCACAAAACCTCAAGAAGGTCTGATCCTTTTTTTGCATAAAGTAGATCCAACATCTATGAGAAAAATCATCAATAAAAATAACATAGTGCCTTTGCTTAGCAGTGGAGGCTATAGAGAATGGTCCACATACATCTCAGTGAACTCACTCCAGGATTGCTCCAACTCTATTATCCCGATCCTAAAAGGAAGCTTTTGCATACTTACCTAAGGTGCATCCTTTGCATGTATCTATTTGCTCTAGTTTTCCCTTGGGTAAGCTAGTAGAAATTTGTTGCATGATCTTCAAGGCCTTGTGATGCAAGTGGCCCAGTCTTCTATGCCACAGCTCGCCAACATCTTGGCTTTGCACCACCTCTGCTTTGGAACTCAGTGCAGCATAGTCATCTACCTCCAGCTTGTAGAGATTCTTTACTCGAATCCCAATTCACTTGGTCTATCCGTTGCTGAAATGCCTTAGGAAAAATTTTCCTTTACTAAAGACTACACCATAGCCTTTACCTTCTAGCATAGAAATAGACACAAGATTCTTTTTCAGACCTGGTACATACTTAACAACAGATAGGGTGAGAGGAGCACCATGCTCCCTCTGAAACACAATTGTACTGTTGGGTGCAGGAATTCCAATTAAGCAAACTCCTCAACACTTAATTGTCAACCCAGGGGATTCGTAAACTTAGAGACGAAGCATAGGCAATGCTAGAGATGGTATGATTTTTCCTGATAGAAATTCCTACTTTAAAGAAAATCTTGCAGAATCGAAAGAGTAAAAGATAGTTGAATCATCAAAGTAATCTAGTGCTGGAACAAGAAAGAATGCATTTGCAAAGAGATTTAGAAATAAAGGAGAAATCACTCTAGCTAACTATTGATTAACTACTGAATGTGTTTTTTCTTTAGCAGAGACACTTTAACAATCTCAACAGATGGGCCCTTCAAAACTGCTTATGTAAAGATGTCCTTCTCGCAAGAATCGATCTTGCACTAGTGCAGGAACAACGATTTATGGAGAAGGTGTAAAATGATGTCTGTACTAAAAGCATTTTTTCTTCGTGCAAGGGCTTGAACTTTCTCAAGTCCAAAGCACTCAAATCTAGTAACAAGAAACTAGTTCTTGTACCAGAGTAGAGCTTCTTACACTTTAACTTTTAATTCTTGAAATCAATGCTTAATTACGGCAAGTGTTATGAAGCCAAATTGCATACCAAAAAGATGAATGTTTATGAGTTTATCAAAGTACAAAAAATAGAGAAAACAATCTTTATAATTTATCTTGTCATGAAATATTAATGAAAGCATTTTAAACCAGGCAGAAAACCAAAGCAAACAAACTTGCAAAAATTGAATAGCACACCAACGTGCATTGGTGCAGGTAATTTCTCCTGCTCAGACTAGGCGAGGAAAACCAATCCAAATGTGAATAAAGTGAATAGCATACCAAAGTGCAATGGTGTAGGTAATTTCTCCTACTAAGACCAGGCGGGGACAACCAATCCAAAATCAGATGCAGGGAAAGGAAATTTAACTACTTCACGCTGCAAATCTGCTTTCACTCAAACAAAAATTCAGATGTTGTAAATTAAATCACACTTGGCAGTTTAAAACATAAATTACAAGAACAAAAAATAGGGAGAACGTGTTGGGTTGGTTGGGCCCTAGCCAACCAGCACATTTCCCTTTCAAATAGAAACGATGCTCAACACTATATCAATTCACAACTATCAAACATAAGGAAAACACGATTACATATTTTGGAAAATGGTCCACGTCTTACTCAATTTCCTATACTGGGAAAATAACCCATGTCGCATAATTTCTTTATTTACCTTCATCTGCACAAAAACCGAGGCAGAAGTTGGCAGTCTGGAAACTTATTGACTGTGTTTTCTAGAATTATGGAAAAAACAATCTTTTTTTATAAAAGTGCTTCAAAGACCTGTTCGTAACTTTTGGAATACTTTGAATCTCAGGAAACAGTTTCGGTTATGGGTAATTGGTTATATTTGTGAAGACCCCATTTGCTCGGATTTCCATAATTCACTTCCATTTTCATAAAAACCAAGGTCAAACTTGGCCATTTAGAAATTATGTAGATTTTGAGCAGACTTATTAATTTGCAATGTTGGTGCAAGAATGTGTTCTGCAGGAATCCTTCCGGTACTAGTGCAAGAATATGTGGGGCAGGAACTTCACCTCTATCACAATAGGCATATAACCAACTTTGTAAGCCTGCAAACACACAATCTACTATTAAATATGCCTTTAATGTTTAAATCTCATTAAAGCAAAGGAATAGCAAATACTTACTTATTATCTTCGAGAATACATGAAACTATGACAATGACTAGTCAAGCTAGACAAAAGCATGAGTGATTTCGAGTAAAAGGTGATATAAAGCAAGGCAAAACAGAGGCCCAACATGTGCCTTCACCTGAGACATAGTACTTTCCATCATCACCCATCTCGATCCGCATCTGGATATCCTTCTCCTCCAATGTATTGAAAAGATTCTTGTCACTCGACATGTGGAAAGAAGCTCCACTGTCCAGGTGCCAAACACATCCAACCATGGATGAAACCATGCATGTGATAAGAGAGAAATCTAGCTCAAACTGCGAGGCTAATGCATCACCATCAGATCCCTTGGAGGAACCCTTCTTGGATTTCTTTTGTAGACACTTCATTGCATAATGGCCCACTTCATGACAGTGAAAGCATCACACTTTTGACTTGTCAACCTTCTTCCCACCATGAGAAGATTTGGATTGGGATGCCTTCCCTTTC
>APFE031335731.1:0-32500 GCA_000404065.3 Pinus taeda
AATAAATTTATTTTAATTTTAAATTTCTCAGATACTTCAAAAATTAAATTCAATCGAGTGAAAATATTTTGAATTTTTTTTGCATTGAATCCTAATATGCGCTCTCATTGTTCCAAATTGCTATCCTGACAAAAAAATCACAAGGACCATTTATTCTAAACACTTTAGGCATTAATAACATATTAATAAGATATTCTGGCGACCAACGTGTTGATGCAACTTTCGTTGAGAGTTGCATTATAGTGGAATTCTACACTTATTTATTTGGTTGAGCGTTTTCCTGCAAACTTGGTGTGCAAAATTACAATTTGTAAATGTCTTGTTTTTTAAAGGCAATTTTTATTTTAAATTTGGTAAAATAAATGTAAGAAGAATGTTTAAAATGTATTTATAAATGAATCTAACATTTTCGACCAATTTTGAATAGGCAAATTACGTAAATTTGTAATTTTAACCTCTATTTTCGATACATTTCAGATAAATTTGACTGAAAAATACACGGAGAAGTTACAAAACTTAAAATAACTAGACCAGAGTTTTTCTTGACTGAAAAATACACGGAGAAGTTACAAAACTTAAAATAACTAGACCAGAGTTTTTCTTCCTTTCACGATGATATGGAATTGGATTTTATATCATAGTTATCGAAATTCCGGCAAATTGACCAAAGATTCGATTGACACATTAATAAGCGATTTCGAATTCGGTACGGAGTATAGGGTCGATCACATATTCACTACCTTCTTTCACCTGAATGCCTTGATACGCACCATTCTGTGTGGCATGTTTAGCCGCCTCCGTAAACAAATAGGCAGAGGGTCATCATGGACAGTGCAAACGAGCAGGCATGGTTAATCTGTCTTTGAGGTAGGATCCGTAGGCTGTGGGATGCGGGTGATATTGGCCATCAGATTGAAAACAAAAAAAACCAGTGAATCAGCCCTTTGACAAACCCTCCCTATTTCGTTCGTAGTACCCATTTGAAACCCCATGTTACTGGAGTTGTATGACAGGTAGTGTAATTTGAAAGAAATGGTTATGAAACAGAAACTTGACATAAAAACGTACTCTGTTTCGTGGGGATTTCTTTGTGTGTGGGTATTGCCTTTGTTGATTTCTTTTTCCTTAGACCTAAGCCTTTATGTATTCACGTTTAAATATCGAAGAAGCATGCAAACGTGTTATTAAAAAATTGAAACTTAGAATGGGGTTATACGCAAAGCAATAATTGCAGATTTGAGTAGGAATAACAGGTAATCCATCTAGCATATAAATAATAAAGTGAAATCATATAACCTTATGCTTCTTGTTACTACTTTGGTTCATAGCTCGAGATCATTTACATAGAGATCATGGCACTTACGTTTCATGGCTCGAGATCAGGGCAGGGCATTTACGTAGAGATCAGGGCAGGCATTTCTCGGCTTTTTCCCAAGGTACCTTGACCAAGCTTTGGCCTCAGCGCATTAATGCTGTTGTGTCATTTACTGTAGTGTAGTCGAGCGCAGAGTCGATTCCAGCACCTCGAATTGTTGTAACGAATTGAGCAAAGAAACAACATACGAATATAAAATATATAGTAGTCTAAAAATGATTAATTTTTCTGTTTCATCTCTATCTTTATCAATGTCAGACGGTGGCATATCCGTTAATCCCTCTGAAATCTTGAAGCCTAGAGTACTGAAATTCGGTGTTGCAGCTGCTGTGTCGTTTACTATAATTCGAGCACAGAGTCGAGCAAGGTGAAGATGGTCCGTTAGTAAAGGGACAGGTATCATAGTTCCAAACCGCATCGTAATCGTGAGAGGCCGTTAGTGCCTGATTTTTGCTGGAGTTTCCATGGCTTGTGATGATCCAACGGCGTAAAGGTTTTTAATCGTCTAACATAAAGATCGATAGGTCACAACCAGACACGATGACACTTGAGGGAATTGAACGGGATAGGTACCATAGTTGTAAACTGCATCGTAATCGTCGGAGTCGGTTAGTGCCTCGTTCTTGCCGCAGTCGTTCTTGTCGCAGTTTCCATGGCTTACGATGATCCAACGGTGTAAAGGTTTTTAATCGTCTAACATAAAAATCGATGGATCACAATCGGACACGTTGACACTTGAGGGAATTGATCTCAGAGAGAAACGCCTTACGGCGTAATTAGTAATACATCAACCTCAATCCCCATAATTCACCAAAAAATGATGAAGAAGCTATTAAATTAAAAAACCTTGTAGCTCTCAAAATACCTTTGCATCAACCATAGGGTAAAAGGAGTGATAATTTGGTAAAAAAGGATAATTAATATGAGTCAAAAGGGGGTAATTGGAAATGAAAATGGCATAATAGAGACTACAAATTGTTTTTTTGTTTTTTTGTTTTTTGTATTTTGTTTTTTGTTTTTAAAAAAGAAATAAAAATCAATTTATGGTGTTATCAAACTATATACTAGTGCAGTCTTATAAATTAAATGTTTGGTAAATGCCAATACGCATCAATCCATGATATGATCAAGACACTTACTTCTTGATACATCTTGCGTTGCCAACACTAAGAAAAAACCAATAAAAAATAACTAAATTACAACTACTTTATTATTATCATTATTTATAAAAATAATTAATATATGTGTTTCTTTTTTCAAAGAAAAAAATCATCATATTCATATGTATAATGTACATATATCATCCCTTAGGCTTTACTTATTACAAGACCATGACTATTCCTCCTGTTAGCTTCCTGCTACAGCAGGTTATTCATATTTCATGATTGACATTTTACAGGCCAAATATGTCGTACTTTGCATGCTGCAATGCTCCATATTTGCTTAACAGTCTCCAAACGAAGAAGGCTACTTCAAGTTCATTCAGTTACCTTCCAAATTTTTTAAAGTTATCCCGGTATCGCCAATTTTTCAGTTAAAGGGAGGTCCAAACAGCCTAATCTTGGTCTCCCTAGGTTTAAATTTCCTGTTTTAGAATGTAGAGAATGTAAATCTATCCAAACAGCTTAATCTTGGCAGATTCTTAGATAGGTAGAGAAGCAGAGGAGCCCAACAGCTTAATCTGGGCCCTTGGGAGAAATAAGGGTAGTATGTAGATAGGAAAGCATCAAAAGAAAAATGAATGATGGGTTTGCAAACCTAAGTGCACCCAAATCAAAAGAAGAAAAAATGCTAGGTAAGTAGGCTGGGTAGGTAGTTTTGAGGTTGCTGAATCCTAATTGCTGATCAGTTCCAAACTTTCAGGTGTCATCTCATTCAGGGCACAATCAGCAAGAAATTCTATGCGAGAAGCTCAAAGAGGTATAACTAACTCCTCTTCTCTGCTTTCCCCAATCATTAACTAACTTCCCCAAAAGAGGTCAAGATCTTCTTGACACCTCTTAAGTTCAATCATTTTCATAACACTAGCCTGAGTAAAGATCTACTTCACTCAAAGTTGTTCCATACTTTCCCTAAAGAATAGTCCTACCCCCTTGTAACAGCCTAAGGTCTCTCAAACTTAGCGCTTTCTTATCACCTCCATATTAACCACTAACATTATTATTTAGCTCCCTATATTTTCTCATCCCCCTACTAATACTATGCAAATCATCCCCTATATACATATCCCTCCCCCTAGTTGAAAAATAACCATAAGCACTCCCGGGAATTGCTCAGTTTACCTGAAACTTAGCAAGAACCCTTAACCTTCAAACCATCTCCCAGATGCAATGGACTCCTTCCAGAGTATAAAATCCCTCTCAGGTAATCGGACCCCTTCCGAAACCTCAAAATGCCCTTCGCACCCACCTACTTTCTCTTTCCTACCAAAACTTACACTTCGCAGAACCTTAAAGCCAGATCGCATCGCAAGATCGCACTTTCCTCTCCATGCAAGTAATGACCCATCCGTCACCACCCGACGCGATATCACGATATCGGTGGTCGGCGGTCGCAAGCGCCAAATGCCCAACATAAGCACCCTCCGTTCCCCACCGATGCGATATTGCGATCGCATCGGAGCTAATTCATCGCATTACCTCCAATATCAGCACCTCACCATGTCATTCTATACCAGGGACCCACCACAGCTAATGTCATCCGCCGTATAGTCAACGTCATGCTGACGTCAACAACCAGAAAGCCAAAACTTCGTGCAGGAAGAAAAATCGCACTTCGGAGCTCCAAAACAAGAAACATAGGAAGTTTTCGATGCGCGATTAGGGCGAAGCGCTAATCGCGCATCGCTACGGGAAATAGGCCATTTCGAGGAAACTTCGGGGAATCTTTTGATTTCTTAGCCCCTTGTGCGCCGAAAAGCCCGAAAATCGCCCGATCATGCCAAAGTGATCCGGTTTAAAGACAACAACAGATCAATGATAGAGTTTAAAGTGTATCAGATCAAATCATTAGGCATCAAGCGTGTCAAAGAGTATCAGTCGACGGCAGAAGCCATCAATGTAGCGGCAAAGAGTATCAATGAAAATCTTGAGTAGTGGCCCGAAGCAGGAGAACATTTAATACCTTCCAGCAGATTCATAGAAAGAGGGCGAAGCCACTTGAAGCTCTCAAATCATAATTATTGCACATTTAACTCACACCAAAGCAGAACTGCAGTTCCCAAAGCATAATCATTCCAGCAGCACCGCATCTAGCCCCCAAGGGCCACATTGTCACCTTTTCTGATTCAGCTGCCCCTAGTGCAGCCAAAATATTTACTTGCATTTAATTCCAGCCACACTTAGATTTTTGAAGAGTCTTCTAGCAAACCTATTTAGGTCAGTTGTAATGATGTCTTTCTGATATTTTTCTTATAAATACCACCCTGAACAATGTTGTGAGGGGTTGGTTGGTAGGTAGTAGTAGTTGGTCAGTCTCTTTTCCAGCATTTTCTCCGAGCAGAGACCCGCACTGTAACTGTCATAATTTCCATAATCAAAGATTGTTGAAAGCATGGATTGCGAAACTACTTGATGTTTTCTCTTAGCCAAGGAATGATTACAGAATTCCTGTGCTTCTACATGATCCAATAAGTGTTTCTCTCCTCTATTTACTTTTATGTTTTTTACCACCGTTCCGCCTTCTAAATTGCAGGAAAAAAGAATAGCTTAAGATTTGTTTCATTACACCTTAAGTTCAATTTCTGTATTTCTCGATGTTTTCTTCAAGAATAACTATGAGCATGTATACTTAAATGATCTTTTTTACGTTGTTTCTTTCACATATGAATGCATGTTTAGGAATTATTAATTGCTCCTAGATCCCATTCATCCATTTCTCCTCTTTTTTCAGCATGATGAAATGATTCTCCTTTGCCTTTCATCCCTGATTTTCCTACCATACTTTCAGCTGATTGATAATTGTATCCTGTGTGGCTATCCCGCTCTGTATCCCCTTGTGACCAAGAAAACGCAACAAAGCCTCAATCCGTGACTCCATGCCCAATGGTTCGAAACTTATCACACCTTACCTTGCCTCTTTGTTCGAGAATCCTACCTTCCATCCAATCACAAACAACACTCCCTTGAAGCCAGAAAGCTAGCCTAAAATCATCAACAAAAGTTGAATCATAAAGAGAGAGCCCTCTCCGATTGCAGGTGGGATAGAACTTGCAATCCAAAGATTGGTTTGTGGTTACCTCGGCCGTATCCCTATTAGGAGCCTAGGGACAACCTGAGTGATAACACCTCCTAATATTCTTAGTTCCTCCTAATCCTTTTGGAATTGCTATACAAAATGACTACCAAACTATGTTAAGCTTTGGTAGATTGTTGTTACATGGATCCCTATATTCTAGTGTGAGCTATCATTAACAAAATATTATGTGCCATGTTACGATAAAAAATTAACTTCAATAGTGGAATACCATCCCATCTAATACTTCCCCATTCAAAAATTCTGGAAAACAAAATGTTTTAGGGATCATTTGAACTTCCTCCTTGAAGAAATCATATGCACATTGATTTAACTCCTAATAGATGTGAGTAAAGAGAGATGATTGGAAAGAGTCAATGGAGCTTCAGATATCTTGAAGGATAGAGATGAGTCTTTAACACTCATTATGAACCTTCCTATTCTCTCATCAATCGTTACCTATGAATCGCCCATCACCCAAATGTTCTCTACCTTTTTCATTTTAGTGAAATGAAATAGTAACCACATTTCCATTAAATTTTCTTTCGGATTAGTGTTGCACCCTCCTACATATTGGATAGGGAAGTAGTGCTCAGGTAAAAGTAACATTACTCCTATTCCTATTAATGATGAATCTCCTTTGTTGACTACATCAAAAAATCCCCATGGAATTCTTTCATCCAACTGAGGCCTCTTCAAGAACTGAACCTTAGGATACTTTGGAATGACTGTATATTACAGAGTCCATCATTCTACCAAACTAGATGTAAAATCAGGTTGAATGAACTTATATTGGAAAATGTCTTGCTTGCTAACCCACCAAATATCTAAAAATAACAACATCGAGAGCATTGCATACCCTTTTTCTTCATTGACAATTAACCAATGTTTAAAGGAATTTTCCAAACTTTCTAATACCCACACTACTGAATACTTGAGATTTTTAGATAAGTTGTTCCAAGCTTGACCTATATATGAAGAATAAATGAAAATATGGGCCCACTGATTTTACTTCTAACTTACAAAATGAACACAAATTCAGTCATATCCAACCTCAATTATTATATGAGTTAAACATATATAAATTTAAAAAAATATGTAACAAGAAATACTTAGTAAATTACACACATACACATGACGTTTTTTTAATTAAATTAAAAAGCAATTTTTTTTTTTTTTGTAATCTTGGTAAGACAAAATATTCATCATGTGCAAATTCTCACCCCGATTGGGGGGAATAACACAATATTTGAACCCAAGACTTTCGATTCGGTGAGACTTCATTTCCATGACCATTTCCAATTGAGCTACCCCAAGCGAACAAATTCAAAAGAAAAAATGGAATAACTATATTTGAGATAAATATCAACCTTCTATCCTGACTAATATTAAAAATATTCCATGGAGGTTAAATCCATACCATCCACCTAATAATTATAGATAATTTAACTAAAATTTTGGAAGTCAACGTAACAAGTAAAAAGTTTGCTTAATGGTTTTGTTTTCTACTTTGTTATCTTATGTGTTGAATAATTTATCTATATCCTCTCTAAATAATAAAAATATGAAGCCAAGATAAATTGAGTTAAAAGTGATAAAAAACTAAATCTCCAAATTGTCTTTGCATTTAGAGTAGCAAGTTGCTCTACAATCCAATATGAAGTAGAAGTTGTGACAAATGTGATGAGCCCCAGAAATGGGTAACTATATGGGCTCATTTTTCCTATTGTTTCCATTTAATCCACCATTCTCCATAGTTTTGTGCATGTTTTTTAATATATTTATGTTAATTGAGTGAATGGGGATAGTCATTTTACCACAAAGTCTAATAAGTGTTTATTGCAGATTTTTGGACATTTTTGGACCAAGACTAGGCATTTATGAGCAGATTGACAGCCAAAACTCGAAGAAACCAAGCTGAGGACTTATAGGAAGGGTGTATCCTACATTAATGACCCCTTCCTCGAGTTCTCCACCAACAGCTCGGAGTTCAAAGGCCACCACATCGATGATCACAAGGGCAACCGAGCAGGTCTAGTGAAGTTGCTATTATCTGCAAGTTTTGGTAGCCGATTTCCTAAAGTTTAGGAGGACTATTGGGAGTCCTCATCTTATATAAATAAGAAGGCCTTAGTCCTTAGTAGGTTAGCTAATGAACAGTCTATTTTCGCACTTTAGTGCAGCTTTGCATTAAGCTCATTTTCGAGCTCTTTTTGTAAACAGTTTTGTGATATGACTAGTATTTTTGATCAATGAAGATAAATTCAACCTTGAACCAGAACTAATATTTCTAAGGGGGCTGTAGCTCTTGGGGTTTGGCCCAACCCAAGTGCACAGTACCTCCTTCTTGTATTTATATGTGTTTTTCTTGCATTCATGAAATAATTTTTGTTATTTAGATTAAATCTTGCTTTATTACTTAGGTTGTTTTTTTAATGATCAAAATAGTTGTTCTTGCTTTAGGTTGATTAGTTAGTTTGCTGCAATAATAGAAAATATCCACAAAAAGGCTACCAATTAGGCTTTGATCTCCTTTCTCCCTCCTTGGGACCATGAATTGAGACCAAAGCACTCTCGCTGCCACCAAAACATTGTTTTTGCTTTCCAATGCAATCGCTAGTGTGTGAATTTGAGTTGGAAAAGTTGATATCAGTTGTATTTACATGCTTATATTTTTCCTTGATCAGTTTTCATATATTTCTTGCATCATTTCCTGTCCATAAAATTTTGTTCAACACTTTTCTAGTTTTTAGGGCAGAATTAGGTTAACATAGGTAAAACTTTGTTTTTTAATTCTCCTTGAATCAGTTTTTAGAAGCAGGTGTGCAGCTCACTTGAATACCATCCCAACATATCATCCTTTCATCACCCAACCTACTCCAGTCCATTTCTCAAGGTTTTCTCCACTCATTCGCCACACTTTCCCAAGCAGCCCTAATTTCTACGGTTTTGTGCAAAATCGCTTTCTTATCCTTTCAACCAATCCATCCATCACCTTCATGTTTTATCTTCATTGACAGAGTCCTAGACCCTCTAACACCCTCATACAACCTTCATTTTCATTTTCCCACCATTTTTCCTTCTCCAAACCTTCAAAAATCACTTTCGGCCTACTCTTGTAGAACTTCCTCTAGAACTTCCTATAGATCCCTTGCAGACTTCCTGTAGAAGTTCATGCGAGTGATTTTTCGAAATCTGATTGCAATGGAATTCTCTAGAAGGGTGCTAGGGACTCCTTAGGTCCTCTCCACACCTTCCTCATAATCTGCAACAGCCAAATCCATCTCCTTTCGCCACCAAACCTCTGCACAGTCAAATAGTTAAAACACAACCATAATAATTTTGCATAAAATTGCTCAAAAGTACAAAAATATGGTTCTTCCACATTTTCCTTTAGAAATAGCATAATTACATGCATTTTACCCTGACATTAGTCCATGGCATCCATTTCAATAGTTTCATCTCTTTTTCTTGCAAAAGTAGGGTTAGTGGGTAAAACTAGGGTTTGCTTGGGTTTACATTTCCTTTTAGCTTTCATCCTCTTTCTACAAGTAGAATAGCCTCTTTTGAGTTAGATTTCTTCCATCACAGTTAAAATATTCTTCTAAGAACTCATAGAAGTTGGCTTGAGCTCCTATCGAACTTGTGCCAATTGATCAAGTGACAGTTTGCAGTAACAGCTAGTACTTGTGCATACAACACCGTCGCTTCCAAGTTTGTTACAAACTACTGGGTTGATAAAAGTAAAGAAGGGAGTCCCAAGAGTTGCAGCATCATTGCTGCAATACTGGAGCCTGTTAGATCCTATATTTACCTTAGGCTGAGAAAGGTAGGATTCACGACCAACATCAAACCACGCTTAACCTGGTAGCCAGCCCACCAGGTCGGGAGAGGGCTCTCTTCAGGTCAATCTTAGCCAAAGATGATCACTAAAGGCTTGAGATGACTAATATAACTAATCATATTAGGCTAGGTATATGTGAAAATATTTTATTGAATAAAATGATGTGTTTGTTGGTTCTAATGAAAAGGCAGATCTTGGGTGCAAGGAATGAGGCTCAGTCTTGCAGAAATTTCAATGGGGCAAGGTAGGCAATTGATTTTGGCACTTCAAATTGAATGAGATGGAGGGATTAGATAGGTGAGGTGGTAAAGAGGGCAAGGGAAGCCATGGATCCTCTTCAAACAGCTGAAAACATCAAGAAACTAAAGCAAACTTCAAGTAGAGCACTGCAATTTCAATGGATTCTACTTTCACTCTTGTTTGATTTAGTTAGGAAGAAAGAAGATAGATAATGTCATACATAACACATAAGTAAACTTCACAAAATACAGAAGAAAGCATTGTACCAAAACAAAATTCCACAGGGATCTTTAAGAGTGTTGCAAACCCTGGTCTCAATTCCTTAGCCAAAATGTTGATATGAGTGTACAATGAAGCTCCTTTCTTTCTCAAGAGTCCAACCATGCTAATGACTGAAAAAATATAAGATATAGAAAACCCATAACTCATCCTCGCCTCTAGGGGTCAAGCTCACATGTTTAGGAGCTGTTCCAACTAATTCTAAACTGAGAACTAGAAATTAGGCAGTGGAACAGCATGCCTCTAGAAACAAGGGAACTGATTCATTCAGTTTCAAACAACTTTTTAACAGATGAATCTACCTTCCTAAGTGAAAATTTGACATATTTACATCATGATCCATCAATTTACTTGAAATTACATCACAAATTTGACATTAAGAAGATGAAAAAGTCAAACTGGCAAAAGTTAGGTGAAAAATAGAGCATTCCTGGTCAAACTAGGGCAAATTTCCTCTATGCACCATGCATAATTCTCTATGTGTAGCGCCTATTTGGAGCCACTTTTGAAGGCCTTTCCGGTGTCCAAATTCACTCCAAGTGTTCGTTTTGGAAAGGTATACCTTTCTACTTTCCAACCCAACTGGAATTTTTTAATTTGGCCTCCATTTTCCCTATCAACAATCAAATCTCCCAAGATTGCTTCCTGTGTGTCAAAATAGGGGCAGCAAGGTCATTTTTTGAGTGTTTTTGACCTTTTTGAGGGCTCAAACCTATCCAAATTTCTTGGAAATTGGTAGGCAAGAATATTTTTCCACGCCAAATCCAAAAATTCCAAGTTTTTGTGATTTGGAGGCTCTTATAAAAAGCGAGTGCCACTTGTCGCAGCACATAGAGCAGAAAATCCTTTTTTTTGTGCCAAAAATTCAAAAATGCAAAAAGTGCCCCAAATGTTTTGAAATTTGTGCTGAGTCTTCTCCATCAAGCATGGTGTTGGGCCAAGGAAGCCTCAGCCAATATCTGAAGTCGATCATGTTCCTTTTGCCTCTTTGATGCCCTCTTCAATTTTACCTTTAAGCTCCTGATTCTCGCCTTGTAGACTTTGTTTCTCGCCATATAATGATATGCCATATGTCTCAACAATGTCTTCTCCTTGTTGGCCTTCTCCAACAACATCTCTAAGTGGATATTGACTCTTTCAAGCCAAGACTCCTGATCGGCATCGATCTCTTGCTCAAGTGAAGTGAACTCCACCCTCCTCCTTTGGCCAGCTTGGCGATTCTCCCAAATGTTTTGCAACTCCATAATCGCTTGCTGATCTTCAAGCTGCTTATTCCTTTTCTCCAGGTACTTTATAATCCACTTAGCCCTCTCCAATTTGAGGGACAAGGCATTGGTGTCCGCCTGCTGCTCTTGTATGATTTCTTTGAGATTTGTGCCTTGCAGGCCCACATCAATATCATCACCCTCAATGAGAATGAAGTCACGCTCACCTGAAGGACCCTCATCCTGTAATGGCCTCTTGCCTTTGTCCTAAACTTGTTATATTGATGATGGAAGCGAGACCCCTTCCAACCTGGGTGGAGATAATACTCGCTTTGCTACTGCAAACAATCATCTAGTGCCCTTCTGATAAGTGATAAACATCGGCATACTAGCAGTCTGTGTCTCATGACCCTCATGCTGATAAGAAGGTCCACCTATCTCATGCAAAGCCTCTGAAGGTCCATGAGGAGCTGTGAAAAACTCACAAGAAATGAAGTCCTCCCAAGTGATGCCCTGCAAGCCAAGCTAATGGATGACCACAATTTTAATGGGAGTAAAATGATATATACTATTGAACTACTGCTGAGGAGTCTTGTGCTGCATTAGAGTGGTCATATTTTCAATATTTCGGAACATGAAGTAAGGGATGTTCATCATCCTCACCCTGGTAAAATGCATTAGCAGCCTGATATGATAAGCATATAAATGCGAAAACCGGCCCTCACAACTGAAATACTTTATTATCAATTTCATCAAAGGGTCATAAGAATCTTTGAGGTACTGAAAAGGAAACACTCTACAGAGTTGTCTCAAATAGTCGGGCTTGATGTATGGTTCATAATGTTGCCTATCAATTTGCTACCTCTTGTTCCATTGCTCTCCAATGTTAGGAATGTAGGTTACTAGTGAAATAGATTCTGGTGTTAAAGTGAATGTGACACTAGCTAGAGTGGCTTGACAATCATGTAAATGAAGCACAAACAAATGAGTCAACTCATGATGAAACCAAATTCTAGCAACCATCTCACAAAATTCATAGCAAGACTGGTGTTGAAAACAAGACATGGTGAGAGGGCAGGCCTGTAACTCAGCAAGAGTGGTAGGTTCTTCTGGAATATGTTTGCCACCTCTATGAGGCCTCCTCGGTGCATGTATCTCTGTAGGTGAGTCACCGTGTGTCTCCTCTTCATAATCATATGAGGGATCAGATTCCATCTCTGCTAATGGGTGAGCTGTCTTAGCGCTGTCTTGATGAGAAGTAGGTGATTTGTGATGTTTTTTATTTCTGCCACCAAGGGAAAAGTGATATGAGGGACTGTAAAGGGAGGGAAAAATGAGGGATTTTTAGGACTGATGGGATAGGGTTTAGTTAGGGAAACAGGGAATTTAGGGAGTAATTTAGGAGTTTTGGGTATAGCACTAGGGTTTGGGAATTTGTATTTAGGAGTTGGGGAATGGGAATTGGGATAGGAATAGATGATGTTTTAATAATATGTGAGTTTAGGGAATAGGGAAATGAGGGAAAATGGAGTGAGAGAGTGGAAAGGTGGACTTGGTGGCCAAATAATCAATACAAACCCTAGGCAGCAGTTTCCTTTGAGAGATTTCGAGAGATAGGGTTTGATTTCCTTTTAAACAATCACCATAAGACAACCACCATAAATTGCATAAAAAATTGTTTCACTAGCAGTGATAAAGGCTCAACCTACTTGCACAAATGAAGATTCAAGCGTTTTGGCCAATTTGGAGCAAGTTTTTGAAGATTTCGGGCTTGTCGGCTCTATGCGCCGTGCCTCAAACCCAACACGTCACACACTATGTATGCGTCGCGCATGTTCACTTTAACACTGGAAATCGCGGCTCTATGTGCCGCGCCTGCTATGTGTGTTGCGCTAGTTGCCAAATGCGCCACGCCTCTGTCTTGTGGCAATTTTTCACCAATTTCTCTTGCTTGCTCTAAACACGACTTTTCTTTGCTTCCGACTTTGTATTTGAGTGCAAATGAGCTTTCAAATTGAAGAAATGACTTATATACAAGGAGCCTTTAATTTTTATTTCACAAAAACCCACTTTCATAATGTTTGGAATTTGACTTTATTTTTTAACTCTGTTTTTGAGCTTTTTCACTTTATTTGAGCTTGTGATGAACTGAATGACTTGTGTTTTGTTTGCTTTGCAGGGGGTTGGAGCTACTGGGGCTAGGGAAAGTGGCCAGGGTTATAGATGGAATGATTTGCATATGAAGAAAATAAAATTACATGAATAAGTATAATAAAAGTTAGAATACTCTGTTTTTCCTCAAAACAGGGTTTTGAGGAAAAATACATTTCTGAGCAATTGATTATGAAATTTATTGGTACTGGAACTTTATTCAACCTCCTCATGTGCCTGCTAACTATTATTAGACATTTTGGATACCTTTTTGATGAAACCCTAGACCTAATGAAAGTGAAACCCTGGAAATGACTCTTGGAATTTTAAAGACAAAAAGGTGATTGCATATGATCTTAATGAAAGGAAATGGGCCAGCAGGTAAAGGACATGAGGGCAAATGTACAACAAGCCACTACCATCAGATGATCCATGCTTCTAATGGAATGCAGCTGACTAAGCGAGCCACCTAATATGCAATGCAATAAGAGGATTTGATCTCTGATGGAGGGATGAAGATACCAACACTAACAGAGCCCACCATCTTTTTGGCGTCGTTGCGGGGGAAGCATCAGAGTATTTGTGATTATTGCTTTTCTTCTATTTTCTACTACAACATTCTGTTAAGTAGTTTATTTTAGCAAGAGTAGAGTAGTGTTTCATTTCCATTCTGCAATTTCATTTCTGCAAAAGTAGATTAGACATTTCCTACTTTCATTTCATTTCAGCAAGCGTAAATTAGACATTTCTTTCTTTCATTTCATTTCAGCAAGCGTAGAATAGACATTTCCTGCTTTCATTTCAATTCTGCAATTTCATTTCAACAAGCATAAATTAGTCATTTCCTGCTTTCCTTTCAATTTTGCAATTTCATTTCAGTAACATAGATTAGTCATTTCCTACTTTCATTTCTATTCTGCAATTTTCATTTCAGCAAGGTTTATTTTAGTTAGCTACAATTTGTTGTTCAATCCATTTCAAGTTTTTGTAGGTACAAGAAGAAATAGAAACACAAAAATCCTAAAAAGAGATTCCCTTTCATGCCTCATAGGAACAGAGATAATTCAGGGAAATTCCTACCCAACACCCCCAACACATCACTAAGTCACCCTTCTCCCTTCTTTGGGGGCAGTGATCTAGAAGAACCTATAGGTGAACCTCCAGAGATATACGAAGATCATATAATAGAAGAAGAGAAAGAAAACATTCCTCCTGAGACCATGGTTGAAAAAAAAAATGATATAGGAAATGGGGAGAGAATATAAGGCACCTTTCCTATCCGAGAGACCAATGGGGACACGAAGATGAAAAACAAAGTCCCTCAGCCTTACCTCACTTCCATGGATTGACTACTGAAGACCCTGATACATTCTTGTTTGAGTTTGTTGTCCTTTGTCAAACCTATGACTATGCAGAAGATGAGCAAAAGTTGAAACTCTTTCCCTCTACCCTCAAGGATGCAACACTACACTGGTTCATGGGGTTACCTAGAAATAGTATCACAACTTGGGCTCAGATGTAGCGAATCTTTAACAAAAAATATCGAGATTACTGTAGGTCAAAGGAAACAAAGGAAGAAATCTTTCGAATGACCATGGGAAGTGATGAATCTTTAGAAGACTATGAAGAGAGGTTTCAACTCAGTTATAAAAGGGTCAGGTGCACACTTGACCCCAAATATCTAAAGTTGGTTTTACTTCGAGGAGTCCCTGAAGACCTTCTAGATACCCTCCATTTGTTGGCTGGGGGAGACATCTACTAGCTAACTTATGATGACATAAACACTGTGTTTAGAAACCATTATAGGGCAGCCAGAAAAAGAGGTAGGGGAAGTCAACTTTTAGCTAGTGCTCCCTTATCCAAAAAAGAGTTTAAAAATCAGATGGAAGATTTCAAAAGCGATATGAGACAGACCATTGCCATGCAAATGGATACCTTACGAATCCAAAAGAAGCAAGATGAAGCTGAGAGGGATTTGGCCATCTTTTTTCCTAGATGCACTAGGAAGCATCCTAGGAATGACTATCCATTGCACTCCGTAGAGGTGTGTTTTGTCTGTGAAGTATACCACCCTACAAATTAGTGCCCATCTTTACCTGAATTTAAAGCTATGTACCAAGGGGTTGATGGAGCCACTGAACCACTCTACTTCATGAACCAAAGGATGCCACATGGACCCAGACCTCACCAGCGAGGATTGCAAGAGACATCCCAGACTTATTACAACCCCAATCAATCCACTCACATACCTTCTTGGGGTCCCCATGTTCATCCTTCCTAGTCCACACCCCCTCCTTGGTTGTATCCATCTCAATACCATACTCAACCTGCTGCTCATTCATTTCATTCTCACGTTCAGCCACAACATCAGTGGAATGCACCTCATCAGGGGTGGAGGTCCCAATACAACTCTCCTCCCGCTCTTTTGCCTCCACCACCTGCTCAAACACAACCATTACCTCCTACTCCCCCAAGACAAAACCAAATACCTGCTCAATCGAACCCAAACCCTAATAACATATAGGCCCAACAAGTACATACAGGAGAAACAACATGCCCTACCTATGCTGTGGAGATTCAGGAGATCAACCTACAATCTGGGAAGGTCGTCCTAGATATCCAACCTCCTCCTAAGGAGGATGAAGAAGAGAAATAGGAAATTGAACCAAAAGCCATTCCACCCTTTCCTAAGAGACTAATTAGAACCAAAAAACTGACCCCAGAAGAAACTGAACTTCTAGTAGAACTGACACAGTTATGTGTAAAAATACCCCTTCTCCAAGCCATAAAGGATGTGCCCATATACAACAACATGATCAAGGAGAAGTGCTTTAAACACCCAGGTAGGCGAAGGAGACATGCCCCAATTATCAATGCCATAGGACAACTGTCTGATCTGATGTTGGGGTAGGTAATTTGTCTGAAATATCTAGACCTTGGGAGTCCAGTAGTCGATGTCCACATCAATGGCACCATAATCCCCCATACCTTGATTGATCTAGGGGCTACCATTAATGTGATGACAAGGGACACTATGCTCAAGCTCAACCTTCAAGGCTCCCTAAGAAAGACCTCAACAATACTATAGTTAGCAGACTACTCCACCATGACCCCCGAGGGGATTGTGGAAGATGTCATGGTCTCTATTGATTCCTGGAAGTACCTCACGGATTTCTTGGTTCTCCAACCAAAGGCAAAGCTCACTGGGTATGCTCTCATCCTGGGAAGACCTTGGTTGGCTACTGCAGATGCCTACATCAGCTGCCGAGCTGGGAACATGACAATCAATAATGGGCATATGTCCAAGCAGCTAGTCCTCTATCCTCCTACCCAACCTCTATTGGAACATGATTTACCCCTCTAGTTGGAGGAGGAAGATGAGGATGAAGTCTACTCCACACCATTGTGTACAGTAGAAACTACCGTGGGGGCTCCACAAACTGAGGATGACCTTATTGAAAACTTGATCCAAAATCCACCCCCCAGTGAATTGCCATTAGAGGAGTTGGTGGAAGAAACCCAAGACAATGCTTCAGTTGATCTCTATGTGGCTAATCTGACCTCTCTTGAGTTAACAATGTGGAATTTGGCCCAGAAAGAACCTTTAGGATCAACTCAGCCCTATCCACCTCTTAGGAGAAAGAGTTGTGTAGCTTATTGAAGAATCACTTGGATGCTTTTGCTTGGAGTTATAAGGAAATGAAAGGAGTCCACCCTTTTGTCTGTACTCATCACATTTACATCAAGGAAGATTGTACACCAGTTAGGCAACCTCAAAGGAGGATGAGTCCAGCCCTCAAGGACATTGTCAAAGAAGAACTGCAAAAGTTGTTGGATGTAGGATTCATCTACCCCGTCTCTGACAACAAATGGGTTTCTCCTTTGGTGCTAGTGCCAAAGAAAAATGGGAAGTGGAGAATCTGTGTAGATTATCGAGAACTAAACAAAGCCACCAAGAAGGACCATTTCTCTTTGCCTTTCATAGATCAAGTGTTAGATGGCCTGGCAGGGAAGAAGTTTTTCTCTTTCTTAGATGGGTTTAGTAGGTACAACTAGATCCAAATCAGCCCGGAAGACCAAGATAAGACCACTTTCACTTTTCCATGGGGTACCTTTGCCTACCGGGTCCTTCCCTTTGGGTTGTGTAACACTCCTGCCACTTTCCAGAGAGCATTACTGAGCATATTTGCTAAGTTGGTTCATGATTCAGTGGAAATCTATATGGATGACTTTACCCCTTATGGTTCCAACTTCCAAGAAGCATTAACTAACATGGGAAAAGTTTTAGACAAGTGTATTGAAATCAACCTGTCCCTCAATCCTGAAAAATGTGAATTCCTGATGACTAAAGGGACCGTGCTAGGTCATACAATTTCTCAACAAGGATTACAGGTGGATCCCAACAATATTACTATTATCCAAAGGGTCCCACCTCCTCAAAAGGTAAGAGATGTTCAAAGTTTTTTAGACTTAGCAAGGTATTATAGAAGATTCATTAAGGATTTTAGCAAGTTATCCTCTCCATTATTTGGTCTTTTGGGGAAAGATGTTGAGTTTATATGGACTAACAACTATCAAGAGGCTCTAGATGCCTTGAAAGGTAAGTTGGTAACTACCCCAATTTTGAGAGGTCCAAATTGGGCCCTACCTTTCCACATTCACACAGATGCCTTGAACAAAGCTATAAGAGTAGCCTTAGGACAAGTTGAAGAGACGCTACCATATGCCATATACTTTGTTAGTAAAAACCTATCCAAGGCATAATTAAACTACACGGTAACCAGAAAAGAGCTCATAGTTGTAGTCCATTCCCTAAACATGTTCAGACACTACATCACTGGTTATCAAACATTCGTACACACTGACCATGCTACAATTAGGTATTTGATGAATAAACCAGATGTAAATGCTCATATCATTAGATGGTTACTATTGTTGATAAGCTTGGAAAGGAAAATGTTGTTGCTGATTTTTTGTCTAGACTAGATCTACCTACAGGTGAAGAAGGTATGGTGGATGATCAAATGCTAGATGAACACTTATTTTATATTTCAGTACTCTCTCCATGGTTTGCTGATATAGCAAAGTACTTGGTTTCAGCATAGTTTCTGCCACGCCTGTCCTCAAAAGAGAACATCAAGATCGTGAGGAAAAGCGCCCCATTCACTTGGATTGGGGGCAACCTATTCAAACTTGGACTAGATTAGATTTTGAGGTGATGTGTTAGGGGGGAGGAAGTCTTTGACACCCTCTTAACCTATCATGATGGACCTTGTGGGGGCCACTTTGCAACAAAGAGGACTACTTTCAAGATTTTGCAGGCAGGTTACTATTGGCCCACTCTCCATCAAGATGTCAGGAGATACATCAGTGAATGTGACCGATGTCAAAGGATGGGGAAACCGACTTCAAGGGATGAGATGCCCCTACGACCTCAAGTGAATTTCGAGCCATTTGAGAAGTGGGACATGGACTTTATGGGTCTTATCAACCCTCCTTCAAAATAGAATTCTTACATCATTGTGTGCACGAACTACCTGACAAAGTGGGCAGAAACAAAGGCAATCAAAGCAGCAACAGAGGAAAAAGTAGCTGAGTTTTTAAGGGAAAATATATTCTACAAGTTTGGCTACCCAAGAGAGTTAGTTACAGATCAAGGGAGTCAGTTTACCTCCAATTTAGTTGAAGACCTGCTCACACACCACAAGATCAAGCACAAAACTTCCACCCCTTATCACCCCCAAGCAAATGGATAGGTGGAAGTCACTAACATAGCTTTGGAAGAGATTTTGACTAAGGTAGTGAGCAGCAGCAGAAAAGATTGGGCAGACCGAATGGTTGAGGCCACCTGGGCCTATAACACTACTTGGAAAACTACAACAGGGTTCACACCCTATGAGCTAGTCTATGGGAAGAAGGCTTTGTTTTCCATAGAATTTGAATATAACACTTTAAGGCTGACAACTCCACTAGACCTAGACCTCAGTCATGCACAAAAACAAAGATTGCTTCAGCTAAATGGATTATATGAATAGAGAATGCAGGCCCTTCTCCACTCAGAGGTAGTCTAGCTTCAAAGGAAAATATGGCATGACCGACACCTTAGAGAGAAACAATTTCAGCCGAGATTGGGCGTTGCTATATGATTCAAGGTACAAAGATTTCAAGGGCAAGCTGAGAACCAGATGGCTGGGACCATATACAATGGAAAAATGCAATGACAATGATTCAGTCCTTTTCCAGACCATTGATGAAGAAGCCATCCCCATGCTCATCAATGGGCATCGACTGAAAATCTACAGGAAGCCCCTTCCTAAGCAGGAGTTCATTGAAACTCTGGGTAAATTAGTGCTAGTAGTGGAGTAGGTCCCTGTCTCCACTCCACCCACACCCTGAGTAGAGAAAAAAGAAGAAGAAGAAAAAAACAGAGAAAAAAAAAGAAAATGGAATAAAAGATCCCTGGGTGAAAACCTATTGGAGGTGCCCAGGGTAGGCAGTGAGGGTGAAAACCTCTTGGAGGCGACCTAGCCATCTCAAAAAAAAAAAAAACAGAAAAAGAAAAAAAGAAAAAAAATCTAACTTCTTTTGAATAAATTGTAGGTTGCAGGAAGGTCATTGCAGGAGAGTTGCACAAGAGGAAAAGAAATGATAGGTTGCATGCACCCTTCACCATCCATCACCCCATCAATGTTATCCTTTCCCAAGTTTTTGGCCTCATTTGTTCTGGAATTCCGCATCCTACAGGAAACTCTGTGTTTTCTACAGGAGGATCCTATAGAAATTACCGAAAGGCCAAAATCCATTTTAAAACCAAACCCGAGGGTTGGAAATTCGTCTAGCAGCACTGTGAACATCTTTACCACCATCCATCTTCCCATTTCACCATTTCATCCTTGTATACTGACCTCTCCACTCGTTTTTGTCCCTGCACAACCACATGTAGATATTTTGTTTTTGTCATCCCGCAAACACTCAGCAAAAAGAAAAGATAACAAATAAAGGCAGGAGCAATTTCACTCATCCCTACCTGATACCCTCCAGCTATGCTTTCTTCTTAGTCAAGACATCCTTCAGCATTTTTAGCCTTGCTCACATATTAGCTTGAATTTCAAGAGGAGAAGCAGCTACAAGAAATCCTATAGGATTCCTATAGCAGCTGATCCCTTTGAAAAACATACTACAGACACAGGGTCAGTGCAGCAGGATGTATGAAGAGCAATGTTTGAATGGGAGATCATCGAAAACACCAAGGCCAAGCATGCAGAGCACAAGCAACAACAGCAATGGGAGAATGAAGTGCCAAAAGTTGAAATACACATAACACACCAGCGACTAAGCAGGTAAGTGCCTAAACCTATTCCTCGATTCCATGAATAATATTTCAAAACTACATGAACTATGGAATGGTCAATAACGTCGAATCCTCGTTCAGTTCACACCCCCTCGCAGAATTCATTTGAGCTACATCCAAATTCAAATTGCTGATTAGATATGCAGCCAGCACGTGCGGCAGGAAGAAGGAATTTGAAACTAGTAGTGGTGGCAGCGGATAACGGGAGTAAGGGAGGTGATGGTGGTCAAGTGGCATGAGGAACCATAATGACATTGGCATCAAACCAACGGTCTAGATGGGGATAATTTACCCATCCGGCCACTTCATCTCCTCACCGCGAGTTACACCAACAATTAAGTACAATGCAGACCAAGCCTCCACCACCCTTTTGGTTCATTTTCATGTTACGAAGCTCTCGACTGCAGCGTTCATCTACCACCTTCAGAGCAACAAACCAGTCGTCCTCCGCCAGTTTTCTGTCAGTTTTTTTGAAACCCTCTTCCCTATCAAGCTCTATAGGAGCCCTGCTGCATTCTACAGGAGGCTGGATAATTTCTACAGGAAAACTTCTACAGGAAAGGTAAAGAATAGCTAGCAGAAGGAAAACCCAGGAGTTTTACCAGAATTCAAGCTCAAAACAAGGTAGGCTCAAGAAACCTCCCTGCATAGGACTTATTTGTATAAGGTGGTGGATTAGAAACATAGAATTGGATTGGAAAAAAAGGAGAACAAAGTTTGAAATTCTAACTGCATATTTTCCCTGAGTTCTACACAATTCCCTGTTTTCTTCTCTACATTTGAAGTCTGTCTTCTTCTTTTTCACATTCTGCTGAAAAGAAAACATTTGCAGTCATAGAAACTAGCCTATGTGAAAATATTGAAATTGCATATCTATCTATTCTCTGAAAGAACCTGTGTTATTTGTCCTCTGTTCTGTCAAAAAATTATATATTTTCTCTCCACAAGCAGAAAATCAAATTTGGGGTAAGAGCAGTTTGAAACAAGGGAAATATTGCAGTTTGGTGTTGTGGGAAGGAGAACTAAAAATACTCATACAGTTCATGAAAGGAAACAAAACTCAGTTGTCCCTCTGTCTCTAATTTTCTTTGAAATTGTTGTTTTTATCCTCACATAAGCACGTCAAAAGCTACTCAGCACTATGCCAGGATGGTTTATGAGGAAGGAGCCTTTGAACTCCAACCAACTACATGAGCATCCTAAGGTGGTGGCCCTCTTCACCAGGGCTAATTGGATTATTTTCTTTGAAAGAATACATGGATATGATGATGAGGTAACTGAAGATTTTATGATGGCCTTAAGACCCCATTTGAAAACACATGCCACAGTTAGTTTTAGGGGTCTGCCCCTAGAACTCACCCCTAATTCTATCAGTCGAATTACAGGCCTTCCACCTGGGCTCCCTTGGAGCAAGGAGGAAAAAAACATTGGGATAGGTGGCAAAGAAGACATTTTTTCAACCTGGGGAGGATCCTGAAGAGGATAAAAACGAGATAGAAGGACAAGCTTACCTCCTCCATGGAACGAAATCAGCTGCCAAATAATGAAATATATCACTTGTGAAGGAAGGTTCAGCATTGTTTATGGTTATCACTTTAGGTTACTACATGAATTGAGGTATGGGATGGACCTGCCTCCAGTGAAAAAGTTGAATCTCCCATATTTCCTCCTCCAGTCTCTAATAGAATGTATTACCAAGCTAAATGTAGGAGTCCCAGACCAGCTGGCCCACCATGGACTCATCAAACTGTTGGTAGAAGATTCCTTACATACATATATCATTCCCATAGCATGGGACATTTTTAGAAATATTTCCAGAGATGATGATATCAAAACTTTGACTGAGGATATTAGCGCATCTGGCAGTAAGGAAGAGGAAGAGGAAATTGAGGAAGAAGTGCATGAAGAGACACCACATATTCAGACAGAGGAAGAGCAGAAAACACAGGAGGAACAGGAAGCAAAAGAGAAACTTGAAAAACCCACAACAAAAAATAAGACCACCCCGAAGATAGAGAAAAGGAAAAGAACATAAAGTGAGAAGAAATGGCCTAAGAAAGTCCAAAAGAGGACTACTACAAGCAAGACAGGGACTCGGAAAGAAAAAGAGAAGCCATTGCCAGAAATAGTAGAAACACAAGCAGAAACAACAAGCACGAAAAAAACAGCAAAAGATGAAGGGGAGCAGTAGTAGGAAGAAACATCCCCTAAGACATTGGCGAAAGAAGTAGCAGTTGTGTTGGCTGCCTTAAGCACTCCAACAAAACAAAAAGGAAAAAGAGAAAAAGCAGCATCCATGTACTTTAAAGTCAGAAGGAGCACCAGGATAAAGGTGGGCATGCCCTAACCACCATCAAAAGAACCTATAATAATTGAAGATGCCCCTACTGAGAAAAAGGAGGAATCCCCCTCCAAAATATCTATCACTTATGAGAGAGGAAGTCCAAATATTCCACCTGGAAGGAAAGAATCAGACTGATGGACACCAACACAGTTCTATAGGAAGCTAAGACCTCTCTATAGGAAATGTTGTCCAAGCTAAAGGAGACTGAAAAAATGGAAGAGGAGGTAGCAAAACATTCACATGAGGAAGACAAAACCGAGGAGATACCTGAACCAAGCCCTCAGCCTAATTTGGGCTCATATTACAACTTGCAAGATGGTGGGAAGATCATCCCATAGAAATTTGCTATACCCCTTTTCTTTGAATTAGAGCAAGAAAGAACTAGAACACACACTTAGATGAAAATTTCAAAATCCAAGGGAGTTGTAGATATAGGCCACAAGGAAGAACAGCTGAAAGAATTGAGAAAGGAGTTGGAAATGGTGAGACACAATGAAAGCATTAAAAGAACCCAGCTATAGAAGGAAAATGCACTGCTGAAAAAAGTAGGTACAGCAACAAGAAACTCAAAGGGTAGACACTACATAGATTTTTGAAGAGTAGCAACTACAGGAAGGTCCCCTAGCAAAACAGGAAACAACATAGGAACAACAGCTAAGGGAAGAGACACACCCTGATGTGGAAATGATGATAAAACAATAGCAAGAGAGGGAGTCTCAGGCAGCAGCTGAAATACTAATGCTAAAACAACAGTTGTAGGAGAGAGAATCCCATATGGCCTGCATGGCCAGCTAGGCAATGAAAGCCTTGCAATGTAGACAACCAGCCAGATCTTATGCATTGTATCTTAAAGGCCAATGGCTTCAATTTCAAACTCAAAACATTGGCCCAAAGGGGCACAATCCCTTTCCAACATTATGGTCAATTTATGCATCTGTGTGCCACTAGTTTGGCTGAAGACAAGGCCAAATTAGTAGAATTTTACTTACATAATATGGCACTCCCTGATATGAATTTTTGGGACCCCAATGCTGCATTAGGAGATGTACAGCTCATGGCTATGGCTTCTTGGATGAGCCATGGGGAAAAAAGAGTAGTAGAAGTTCAACAAATCATGGCCAAGGAACTGAATGAGCCCCTGCTAATCAGGGCAGAACCAGAAGACCCCTAAGCTCTAATATATGCTCATCAATACCTTACCAACAACCCTCAAGTCGAAAGGAAAGTGCAAGCCATCGCCCATTTTGAGGATATGGAAATATTATTTGGGGATGATTGCCTTCATGCTTGTATGAGGAGATGGAAAACACTATCCTACAGCTTAAAGATCAGGGAGTATCACTTCCCAAACAGAATGAGGGAGGCTTTGGCAAGAGTGCCCCTTTATAAACAATCAATGCAAAACCTGAAAGCCAATTGGATTATCCTAAAGTTCAGTCCTCCACTACTCTTAGGACTACTAGAAGGGGTTAAGGATGAAGAAAAACAACAGTAGTGGGAGGAAGTAGACAGAAAGGAAAGTTTTCATGATAGGGAAGAAGACATCACTTCATAAGCATGGGATGTCAGGGAAGCAATTAAGACCATCAAGGATGAAGAACTAGATTAGTTGCTCAGAGGATGAGCAACCCATTCAGTAGGGGGTGATGATGAGACCCAGAAATGGGTAACTATATGGGCTCATTTTTCCTATTGTTTCCATTTAATCCACCATTCTCCATAGTTTTTTGCATCGTTTTTAATATATTTATGTTAATTGAGCGAATGGGGATAGTAATTTTACCAAAAAGTCTAATAAGTGTTTATTACAAATTTTTGGACATTTTTGGACCAAGACCGGGCATTTACCAGCCAAAACTTGAAGAAACCAAGATGAGGACTTATAGGAAGGGTGTCTCCTACATTAATGACCCCTTCCTCGAGTTCTCCACCAGCAGCTCGGAGTTCAAAGGCCACCACATCGATGATCACAAGGGCAGTTGAGCAGGTCTAGTGAAGTTGTTTTTATCTGCAAGTTTTGGCAGCCGGGTTCCTAAAATTTAGGAGGACTTTTGGGAGTCCTCAACTTGTATAAATAAGAAGGCCTTAGGCCTCCGTAGGTTAGCTAATGAACAATCTATTTTTTCACTTTAGTGCAGCTCTGTATTCAGCTCATTTTAGAGCTCTTTCTGTAAATAGTTTTGTGATATGACTAGTATTTTTTTATCAATGAAGATGAATTCAACCTTGAACCAGAGTTGATCTTTCTAAGGGGGTTGTAGCTCTTGGGGTTGAGCCCAACCCAAGTGCCCAAGACCTCCTTCTTGTATCTATATGTGTTTTTCTTGCATTCATGAAATAATTTCTATTATTTAGATTAAATCTTGCTTTATTACTTAGGTTGTTTTTTTTATGATCAGAATAGTTGTTCTTACTTCAAGTTGATTAGTTAGTTTTCTGCAATAATAGAAAAGATCCACAAAAAGGCTACCAAGTAGGCTTTGAGCCCCTTTCTCCCTCCTTGGGACCATGAATTGAGACCAAAGAACTCTTGATGCGACCAAAACATTGTTTTTGCTTTCCAATGCAATTGCTAGTGTGTGAATTCGAATTGGAAAAGTTGATATCAGTTGTATTTACATGCTTAGATTTTTCCCTGATCAGTTTTCATATCTTTCTTGCATCATTTCCTGTCCATTAAATTTTGTTCAACACTTTTCTAGTTTTTAGGGCAGAATTAGGTTAACATAGGTAAAACTCTGTTTTTAATTCTCCTTGAATCAGTTTTTAGAAGTAGGTGTGCAGCTCACTTGAATACCACCCCAGCTTATCATCCTTTCATCACCCAACCTGCTCTAGTCCATTTCTCAAGGTTTTCTCCACTCATTCGCCACACTTTCCTAAACAGCCCTAATTCCTACATTTTTGTGCAAAATCGCTTTCTTATCCTTTGAACCAATCCATCCATCACCTTCATGTTTGATCTTCATTGACAGAGTCCTGGACCCTCTAACACCCTCATCCAACCTTCATTTTCCTTTTCCCACCATTTTTCCTTGTCCAAACCTTCAAGAATCACTTTCGGCCTGCTCTTGTAGAACTTCCTCTAGAACTTCCTGTAGATCCCCTACAGACTTCCTATAGAAGTTCATGTGAGCGATTTTTTGAAATCTGATCACAATGGAATTCTCTGGAAGGGTGCTAGGGACTCCTTAGGTCCTCTCCACACCTTCTTCATCATCTACAATAACCAAATCCATCTCCTTTCGCCACCAAACCTCTACACAGTCAAATAGTTAAAACACAACCATAATAATTCTGCATAAAATTGCTCAAAAGTACAAAAAGATGTTTCTTCCACATTTTCCTTAAGAAATAGCTTAAGCACATGCAATTTTACCTTGATAGTAGTCCATGGCATCCATTTCAGTAGTTTCATCACTTTTCTCGCAAAAGTAGGGTTAGTGGGTAAAACTAGGGTTTTCTAGGGTTTGCATTTCCTTTCAACTTTCATCCTCTTTCTCCAAGTAGAATAGCCTCTTTTGAGTTAGCTTTCTTCCATCACGGTTAAAAGCTTCTTCTGAGAACTCATAGAAGTTGGCTTGAGCTCCTAGCAAAATTGTGCCATCTGATCAAGTGACAGCCTGCAGTAAGAGCTAGTACTTGTGCATACAACACTGTCACTTCCAAGTTTGTTACGAACTATCGGGTTGATAAAAGTAAAGAAGGGAGTCCCGGGATTTGCCGCATCATTGCTGCAATACTAGATCCCACCAAAACGAATGGACAAACAGACAACATTGCAATAAAAAATTAAGAAAAAAAATACAACTTGGCTCCACTAGGTGCTCCATAACTCAACATGGCGGAGAAGTTGTCAAAAATGAATGAAGAAACATACAAAACATTATAGTAAAAAAAAAAAAAATTATAAGTCGGCTCCATATTTTTTTTTAAACAAGATTGGATATTGTGGTTTCTATTCCAAAATAAAAGAGGAGCAAGCTCACATTATAGAAGATTTTTTGGAGTATATCTCGTTGATATAGGAAGAAAAGGGAGCGCAGTTTTGGGTTCCCCAAGCCTTACTTCCAAAATTACCCGTATTTCCAACTACATTATTCTTATATAACCTTACAAACTGATTGAGCAAATATTTACATTTACAACACATATGAAAGCTTTAAAGCAGTGATAAAAAGTTGAAGAAGAGTCTGATCAAAGATCTTCTAAAACTGGTAGAATGAAGGTTCTTGCTGAGATCGGATTCTGCTACCCTAATAGTTAGAGTTCTCACCAGTTTGATTGATTATATGGCCCTTGAGATAGTTGAAATAGTCCTCCATGTGTTGGTAGCTGTCCTTGAGTTCTTCCATTTCAGAATTCTCATCATTGAGTTGTTTAATCAGGAGAGCATTCTTAGACTTAGACTAAATCCTATAGTCCTTAATTGTCTCATGAAGCTGATCAATCGTGAATTTTTTTTCCATGCAAATAGAAAATTTATCATTTTGGGAGGCTTTGTCTAATGGATTCATATCCATAGCTATGTTGAGAGCATCTTGAACACTCCTTTGATGATTGAAGGTAGAATAAAACTGTCATGACAAAGAGGTGGAGGGGAGATCAACTAAGGGGAGACTCAATGAGGAGAGGGAGGAAGAAAGGAGACAAGGAGTAATAAATGAATGCCCACAGGGAGGAGAAACTAATAGGAAGGATCTACACTTGGAATGGAAGTGCACAACAGAGAAGCACTGAGACTTAGAATCATAGAGGGAGAAGGGGATGAGGAAAATATGCTAGCAATAAAGGAAGGCTAGCCAAAAAACACAGAATGACAAAGGCAAGGGGAAATGCACAGAGGGAGTGGAGAACGTGGGTAAGATTGGGGAAAAAGACCATGACATAAGATGAGGAAGGGAAAGGATGGGAGGAAAATAAATATAAGAACGAAGAGGAGGAGTAGGAGAGAAACAGAGAGATCACGAGGTGTCTGAGAGAGCATGACATGCTTGGGATTCGAGCAGGTGTTGGAAAGAAGGACGAGGAGGATTTGAAGGAGATTTGGGTTTAGAGAATAAGTTGGATTAGCGGACTTAGTCAAACTATAGTGCTTGTGACAACATGACATTGGCAGGATTAGCCTGCAGGGAGCATTATGGAATTGGGATTTGAGATATGTCATGAGAAATTCGAGACTCACCAGAAGACCAAGCCATTACCATATTGGCCTAAATGTTTTTTGTTTTATTATTCTCTTTCAAAATATGTTTGAATGAGACTTTGCCCAGGTTATCCAAATTTTGTCTAATTCTTCTAATGATTTGACTCAATGCCATGTTTTTTGGTGTGCTTCTCTCTGCCATCGTTTGAATTATTATGGCTGAGTCACCCAATATTACTGGGTTCTATATTTTACTTTGTTTTAGAATCGTTGTGCCCAACAAGAGTCTGTTATCCTTTTCCTTATTGTTTGAATTTTCCCCAAGACCCTATTCATAAGCAATTGGGTTATTGCCACCTCATTTAAAGAGGATGCCTACAGCTCCAAATTTCCTGGATTTTCTTTGGAGGTTCCATCAAAAGGAGGTAGGGTCTATTTAATTTTTTCATCCACGGGATGAATTCTTAAATTTTTAGTCTTATTTTCAAAGCTTGAATATTTAGATTTAATTTGGAGATTTTTGGCCAATTAGGCCTTCTCATTGCATATTTGATCCAGATTCTCTCCTCTTGTTGAATCTAATTGATGACTATTGGTTTTACTCCTTTTGAAGATACAGATTCAGTTGTCAATCCCGAAGTCTTTGACAATACATTACTGATGTTTGGATGTCGATCATTGAATATTTGTTGATTTCTTTCTAATGAGAGCTTCCAACATAGGAAGGAAGGGAGACTATTCTAGTGCCTTTTGATGGTATCATTTTTTTTAAGAGAGTAAGGGTATTCCTTTTTCCAAGCTGTGAAGAATTCATTGAAATATTGAGATAGATTCAGATTGAACTCCAAAGGACTTACTAGTAGATGCCAACATTCTTTTGCAAAGGAGAAACTGAGAAAAATATGTTGGATGCTTTCTTCAGCCATTAAGCACATTAGACATCTGGAAGGACTTGAGAATCCTTTTTTTTTAGATTGTCAGCAGTTAGGACTTTTCCTTTAAGAAGTGTCCAAATGAATATTTTTACCTGTGGTAAACTTTCATATTTACACATAGTTCTCCAAGGAACCAAATCTTGTTTAGCTTGTTGAGCTTGGATGGTCAAATAACTAGATTTCACTGAGTGCTCTCCACCATTAGGGTCCCATCTGAATGAGTCTTGGGAATCAAGGCTAAGAGGAGAAACTCCCTTTATAAGGTTTATTAGTGAGCTCCATTGAGGTTTGAGATTTCAAGGAAGGTTGGGGGTCCTCTAGTCTAACCAATTACCATTTAGCCATAGAGAGATATCTTCCGAAGTGAAAATTCCGTTTATGCTCATCCATCTTCTTAAGTTTTGGAGATTTATTTGGGTGGCTAAGGGAGGGTTCGCCATTGTACTATCTTCCCAAACTTTTATGCCTTTACCATTTCCAGGGAGTTTGGATGAGTTCTCCTTGATTAGAGGAAGGCCTTTTTTTACAAGGTTCCAAACTTGAGTGCACGGCCTGATCAGGAGGCCTTCTTCTAGAAGGAGAGATCAAGCAGGATTCATATATTTAGATTCCAAGACTTTCTTCCACCAACAGTCATTCCCTATGATAAACCTCCATGTTATTTTTTCCCCAAGAGCCAAGTTCAAGTGAGTAAGGAGTCTTATGGACATGCCTCCTTTTTCTGAAGGCAAGGTGACTTGATCACATTTTACTAAGCTGATTTTTTTTAATCAACTTTCCCTCCTTGCCAGAGAAATCCCCTTATTATTAACTTGATTTTCTTATGAATGCTTGCTGGATCTAAGATAGTTACAAACTGATATATTGGAAGAGTTGTGAGCATAGATTTGATTAAGATCACTCTGCCTGCTAAGTTGACCAATTCATCCCGCAATTTTGAACATTTTTTTCACTTTCTCAATATGATTGTCCCATAATTCTATCTTCAGGTTTTTTTAGATATAAGAAGGTTGAGATAGAGGAAATGGATCCATATTTCTTGGAAGGGGATATCCAAAATCTGATATGTTCTTTGAAGAGTGTGAGGAGGGGTGTTCCATCCATATATTTTGCATTTTTTGTTGTTTAGGAGTCCTCCTGGGACCTCCATGAAGTTTTTGAGCACCTTTTTTTATCCTTATAGCTACTATACAGGATGCACCTCCCATCACAAGAGTTCCATCTGCAAAAATGAGTGGTTGATGCTTTTGACTCCAACGGAAATAAAGAGGCCTGCTAATATGTGATCTACTATATAGTATTGCCACCCATGCTTTGTACCCACCCCTACATAGTTAGTTGGGCTCACCTGCACTTTTCCAAACATTTGCTCAATGAATTTTCCATGATTATATAAAGAAAGGGTGTTTGAGGACAACCTTGTCTCAAACCCTGAGAACTTTGGAAAAACTTGCTTGGCCTGCCATTGATCAATGGATCGATCCATGGGCCTACTTTGAAAACTTTGATTATATCAATTATCTCAGTTGAGAATCCAAATTTCTTAAGGACAACATAAAGGAGGGATATATTTACCCTATCAAATGCATTTTCCATATCTAGATTTATAATAATACCCTGCTCTTTCTTCATTATACTAGAGTGCAGTGCTTCTTGAACTATCATAATGTTGTTGAGGAACTGTCTGCTAGGCATGAATCCTCCTTGATTTTCTGAAATTATATCAAGGAGGATATGATTTATTCTATTTACTAATATCTTTGTGATGATTTTGTAGGAGGAGTTACACAAGGGTATCGATCAGAATCTACTGAAAGTAGAGGGCCTTTCCTCTTTTGGAACAAGAGATAGATAAGAAGAATTTGTTAATCCTCCTAGCTTATTTTTCTTGAATACATTCCTTATCATTTTGATCAAATCTGTTTTGGTTAAATGCCAATTGTTATGATAAAAAGCAATGGAAGATACATCTGGGTCTGGAGCTTTGTTCGAATGGAGATCCCACACGACAGTATAAATCTCTTTCTCATCCACTTATTTAGTGAGTTCATGGTTTATTTCTCTCTTATTTTTTTGGGAATATGCTAGGTGAAGGTTTCATAATCATGGTTTGCTGAGTCTAATGTTAGGATATTTTTGAAATGATTGTGCACTTCCTTTTTCAACTCCTCTTGTCCTCTGATTTATCTAACTTCATTAACCTTTATGTTATCTATCTAATTAAAAATTCTCCACATCTTTGTCGAGTTGTGAAAGAAGGTAGTATTTATATCTCTTGCCTTCAACCAAATTTTAATCTCCATTCATCTTCCTCAACTCTATTTTCTCTATATATTTCCCAATAAATTTGTTTTTCCTAGGGTTGACTTTATTTTGTTTCTTCTTGTTGTTCTTGTGTTTCTTGGGTTGTCTCCATTTTCTTATCAACTCTACCTTCCCTTTCTATGTTTCTTTATGGTTATTCTTGGCCCAAATTTTCATTTCCTTCCTCAATCATTTTAGTTTGGTTTCCCAAACAAAGTTTGGAGAGCCTATAATATTTTGAGAACAAACCTCTGTTGTTATTTTTTTTTACTTCCTCATTTTTGTTCCATAATGGACTATATCAAAATGGAGTTGGGCCTAAATTCCCCATAGTCCCAAGAGTAATAGCCGTTTGCTTGTGGTCAGATGTTGAGGTATGGATGATTCTTGATATAATTGAGCTGAAGTTATTGGATTATTTGTCTTGAACTAGGATGCGATCTAACCTTTCCTTGATGTTTCTTTTTCCTATTATTTTATTGCTCCATGTGTATTTTTCGTTGTTGGGAGGAAAATCTAGAAGGTTGTAGGAATCCATAATGAGATTAATGGAATCCCTTGATGGATCAACATGGTAAGATCCTCTGAACTTCTCATTTGCATTCAAGACTAAGTTTAAGTCTCCTCCAACTATAATGTTGTTGTTTTGAACTAGGGGAAGAATATTTTTCAGTGAATTCCAACAAACTTCCTTCTCTCTGTAGTGATTTGGAGCACAAACATTTATTATGCAGTATTTCTCTTCAATAATTTTGTTTCTTAGATCTGTTTTAATCCAATGCTGGTCTTTTAGTTGTTGAACTAACTCCCATTTACCTTTCTTCCAGAGATTGCAGATACCTCCCAATGCCCCTAATTCTTTGAGAGTTATGCCTTCACCGTTCCTTATTTTTTGGATCATTTTCCCTAAGTCTTATTCATTTATATTTGTCTCTTGGACCATGAGGATGTCTAGATTTTCCATTGCTATTAAATCTTTAATTGCGTTGAGTTTCAATGGGCTTCCCATTCCTCAACAGTTCCAAGAGACAAGATTCATTAATTATTTTGATTGGGGGTAGAGGGACCTTTCCCTCTAGAAGGATGGGGGGTT
>APFE031335731.1:37500-43079 GCA_000404065.3 Pinus taeda
TTCACGGTTCACTTGTAATCTTGTTTCCCTAGATCATCCAGAGCATTCATTTGATCTTTTTGACTCATTAAACTTATAAGATCATTCGAGAACTTATCCTTTCGAGCTCGTTTCCAATTGAAAGTGATAGAGTCATCTTTGTTTCTTTCTCGACTCTTAAAAAATGAAAGAGCACCAGTCTTTTATGTGTCTTAATAATTGATTGTCCATGATCCAAAATACCCTGTTAGTTTTTTTCTGAGACCAAATCGTGATTTTCCCTTAAAATAACATTTTAAAGCCTTGAATTTATTTGTTCTATTGACTAAGATAAGGTCATCGTGGTTGAACCATCTGGTTCACCCAATTCCTCTTCCTCTCCTCTGTCTGAAAGATTGTCTGAGGATCCATTTCCTGAGTTGCCAGTGTCACTCGAGGACCAAGATGTTGAACTTGCAATTGCTCTGAGCATTCAACCTTTTTCATCTTTTCCTCCTACTTTCAATACTAGCTCATCTGCTAATATTGGCTTGGAATCTTTGGACAATCTCGTTCAAACTCCAAAGAACTTGCTAACCACTGACGATCAACTTGGATTGGTTATCTACCCTTCGAACCCTCGGTTTGACCCTGTTGTGATATCATCGCAACGTCCTTACAGTCCGTACGACTAGCCAGGGGTTCCTTTGGAACTATCCCCTCGTACTCGTTCGGCCATTCATCGTCATTTTTTTCATACATGGAACCCAAAGGCGATGTTCCAGTCACATCTCCAAACGAGTCTGAAGTTTCTACTCCACACATTGTTGAGGGGGAATAATTGCCTTTTCCTCCCAAGGGTTTCCCATTTTCAGGATGTATTCCCGCAAGTTTTCCACCCAACTATGTGTCTTTGGCGCAATTGGTTTCAGGTACACCTAGTGACCCATCACTTTACCATAACCCTATTTGGGCGTCAGGCACCATGCCTGATTCATGTCCATTCGTTATGAACACGAATTCCCAACAAACTTTTACCTCAGTCTCGTTGTAACCCACCGTTATGAATACCCTTGTATCGTTGATCCCAGTTACCCGTTAGGCACAACCAGCAGTTTCAAAGATTGTCTCTGTCAGTTCCTCCATCCCTCTCGTCAGTGGCCAAGTTGTACCATTGCCTGGGGGGCAGAACCTGAATGTCTCTATGGTGTCAGGTGCCACTAATGTGAGCAGATCACAACCTCACATGCTTGGTATAAACTAGCCTTCTTCTGGTATTATTCATAACCCTTCTGATCTACTGGATCAAGTAATGCCTAATACCAACAGGGTCAGAATCCCATTGGTCCATCTGGATCAAGAAATGTTCAATATTAGCAGCCCTATGGGGCTCAATTCCAATAAAAAAATCCTTACGTTCCACATGGTTCTCAAGGAATGGTCAATCAACCTTACACCCTCCAATTTAGGTAGTACATCTAGCCTGGCTATGGCCAGATTCAGTTCAGAAATTTCCTGGGCATTGTTCAAGTACCCTTGTAGCAGTAAGGACAGCCTCTATAACAACAAGGGTAGCCTTTGTCACCGCAAGGGAATCCTTTGTTGCAGAAAGGGCTCTCTGCGCAACAGCAAGGGCAAATGATCTCGAAGCAAAGTCAACTGCAATAATCGCAAGGTTAGCCCTTGCAACACTTGCAACAAACCATGCAGCAGCAAATGCAATATGCTTCACACACCTATCAACCCATGTCCTCACAGGGTCAACCTCTGCAACCCCAGAGACAAATTTTGCAACCGCAAGGTCAACCCTTGCAACATCAAAACCAACCAGGACAGCAACAACCCTTGTATACATATTAACAAGCTCAACCCTTACAGGGGTAGGGTCAAAGTCAAGTCCTCCAGTAGTAGGCTCAAAATCCTCATGTCCTAGGTCAACAGGTTCATAATCCTACCAACCAAGGACATCAGGTATAAAATCCCTATGTCCAAGGGCAACAAGTGTATCAACCTTATGCCCAAGGATAGCAGGTCCAAAACCATCTTGTTCAGGGACAACAGGTTCATCACTCATATGTTCAAGGACAACAGGTCCCATATCCATATGTCCAAGGTCAATAGGCTCAACAAACCTTTAACTCGTACATTTCTTATCAACAACCTATGGCCAGAAAGTTCCAAGGTATGCAAGGTCAAAATCCTCCTTATAGTCAAGGTAATTTGCAATAGAGGTAGCCTCAAATGCCATATGGCCAAAATCCCCCACTGTGTGGCCAAAATCCTTACCAGCACAGATGGGCTACTCCCTATGGGACTACTTATCGACCTCCCATGCCTTTTAACACCCAATTTCGTTTCTTGGCTACACTCAAGTTTCCAGATGTATATCGCCTTACAAATGATTTGATCCTTCATTTGTCATACTGGCCTCTAGTACTATCCAAGATACTGAGTGATTGTCCAAAGTTTGATGGGAAAGCAAAAGAAGATCCTGAGGCCCATGTGATGACATATTACCTCTGGTGCTCATCTAACTTGTATGTGGATGATTCCATTCGTCTCTATCTTTTCCAATGAACCCTCGTGGGTACTATAGCAAAGTGGTACATCGAGCTACCTCAAAGTACTTACCATGACTTTAAATGTTTAGCCATGGATTTCCTCATGCATTTTCAGTTGCCAGTTCACTATGAAAATGGCACCTATTTTCTCATGTCGCTTAAGCAAGATAATGCAACACACATCTCTGATCACATCCATGAATGGAGATGTAGACATCACTTGATCAAATTCGATATTGCTAATCAGTTGCTCACTGAACGGTTCACAAAATCATTCGTGGCCCGAATTGATTGCAATATAGCTATGGGTGGATCAGTCACTGAAAAGAAGGCCATTTCTTGTGCCCAGTACTTGGATCTAGTTTACTCTCAGTCTAGCACTTTGTATGAGTTGTTACCCAATGCTCTACAACCATCATCTGATCCCGCGGCATCAAAGTCACCAGTTGTTCCTCTAGTTGATGGAGTTATTGGTTCAGTATCCTAGACCCCCACTAAAACTTCTTCCAAATAGAAGTCAGTCTCAAATGTTGTTCCTAATAGTTCATCCCACAATCCACCTAGCCCTGGTAAATCCTCAGAGGTCCACGATGTCTAGTATATCACAGTGGACAAATCCTTGAAAGAAAAGAAGAAAGGAAAAGGAAAAGCTAAAGTTGATGCTCCGAAATAGGGTCCTCCCAAATCGTCTGCTGGCGAATCTTCGCAATGGAAAGCTAAGTATCCCTGCCTCATTTGCGAGGAAGATCACTACACTAATGATTGTCTCCAATGATCCAGAGTTAGTCACTTGCTCAAAGGGACCCTTACTGTCCTCAATAAGTTGCTTCTGTTTCAGTAGACCCAAATGGTAGACCAACCCCAATCTACTTCCTCCAGATCTCACGTGTTCATGATGAGTACACCTATTAATGTGGCTACTAGGTCGAAAGACTATCAAACTCCTACTTTGGTAGCTAGGAAAGAGAAAGAAACCACGCCTTCTTCTTCTACCCCAAGTTCTAGCCCTCTTCATATTGAGCACCCCAACCTTGATTCCGCTATAAGGCCACCCTCTCGAGGTGTGATGTAGAAATCCTCGTATAATCCCAAGGCCTGCGCTACTCAGCATAACAATATTGTTGAGGATTTGGCTTAAGCGCCATAAGCCATGTGCTCTAGAGGTACTCCAAAGCTACCCATTGCAGTGGAAATCTTTGTTTTCAACTATCAAGGGCATCGATCCCACCGATTCCAATTTGATATGTTTTGATCTAGAGAACCATGTTCCGCGGCTCCCTCATTAGATCACCTTTCTTATTTAGGTAATCATCAATGAGAAGACCATCCACTAGACTGTCATCAACGAAGGTGCTTCCACCTGCATCATGTCAACCACATGTTGGAAGGCTATTGGTTCTCCTACATTGAACCAATCTCTGAACACTTTGGAAGCTTTCGATGAGCGTGATTCGTGACCCTTCAGTGTCTTACCTAACCTTGCCATCAGCCTGGAGGGAAAGATAGTACAAGTTAAAGTAGAAATTGTTGACGCCAATCTCACTTATAATCTTCTACTCGACTGAAGTTGGACCCATGCCATGCATGCAGTGGCTTCCTCTTTATTTTCGTGATTTGTTTTTCCCATCAAGAGAAGATTTTCATTGTTGACCAGCTTCTTTCTTTGCCTCTTCCTCCTCAAATGGCAATGTTTCATACGTCAAGCACACTGGTGCTCCCTATGAGAGTGTGGGGGCAGTTCTTTTCAAAGATACTGCCTTGATGGGAATTTTTCCACTCCCACCTCCTCATGTTGCCTCTGGCAACATGATCTCAGTCAAATCTTATCCTTGGGTCATGCTTTCACTAGATCTTGTTGATACCTAGGGCGAGGTTATGCCGCTTAGTCATACCGAAGTCAATTACGTGGAAATTTTTTCAGCTTTGAGTTTTGCATCCTCTGATTCTTTTATGTTGAAGAACTCTTTCAATATGTACTCTCAATCCCCGTGGCTTGGCACTTTGGAATCGCCTGATCCCTAAGATGATACCTTCCTTGCTGATGAAGGTATGGAAATCATGTCTCTCGAGGAACCACCTTGGATCCATACTCATCATCGCTCCTCGTTCTTGCCTCTCCTAGCGGTCATGTCTACCGTATTCGCAGAATGCTCTTCTCAGTTTTCTATTGATGTGTCATTTTATCCGGAAATGATCAAGATCTTTCAACTAAGGGCACCTTTATCCCTTCATGGATTCATGATTTTTCTCCCTCCCTAAGTTTTTACTGATTGCCCATTATTGCAATGGCATTGGCATCCAACTCATAACCCTCTATCACCCAAGGGGAATGGGGGCAAAGCCTTATATGAGTTCTACTCCATTGGTTGAGTCGATGCTTACTCATCATGACAAAGGTTAAACTCTGGTGTCCTTCTATGTGGATCAAATACTCAAGTCCCACCATGGAATTCTACCTCAAGAAGTACTATACTTAGGTCATCTTGCATGGTTACTTGTGTACATTAGTGTGTCATCCATTTTTGTGTAGCGTGGTTTTGTGTTATAATTTTCAAACAACTTTCCTATTTACTATGTTTTTCTTGCTTTGCAGATGACTACGACTCCACACGTTGGTTTCACTGATGGTGCTTTCCATAGTACCTACAACTTATCATCCATGGCATGGGCTATTTATGACCCTAATGGTGAGTTGATTGACCTTCAAGGTATCTATCTAGGTCTCACAACCAACAACATTGTTGAATACTGTGCGGTCATCGAACTATTGTTAGAAGCCATTGCTCTGGGAATCAGATAATTGGTTGTCAACCTCGATTCAAAGCTTGTCATCCTTCAAATCAATGGGTAATATTCCATTAGGAACCCTCAAATATTGAGAATGTATCTCTGTATCCGTCTATTGGAAAGGCATTTTGATTACATTACATATCATCATATTCCTAGACGCATGAATACATTGACAAATGCATTAGCTAATCATGTGTTGGATAGACATTTATGAAACATGTGGAATATAGAACAAACCATTTGTACCATAGTAGACAGGAAAATACAACA
>APFE031335731.1:43522-61374 GCA_000404065.3 Pinus taeda
AGTGCTAGGCATAGGAACTAATCAGCATGGTGATCATGGTAGCATGATACGGCTAGTGCAACACGAGTCAGCAATAGGTGGATCCGCTCTAACACTCCCACCATGTGTCTCTCATACTAACGAGGAATATATCCTACCCGAGCATACTCCGGGATGCCATTAGTCAACCCCTCAAGGTTCCTCATGATCTCCTCCATGTTTTCACTGCCTTTCTAATAGGGGTGACAACATCCATAGGGTGGGGGATGCACCTAGCTATCGGGGACATCCTAGAAGGCCACTCTAAGTGCATATATACCAAAAAAAAATTAAAAATCTCAAAATTAAAATTTGATTGTTTACCTTCATCATCGAAATCCTCTCCATATGGTAAGGTCATATCTGGATATCCATGGAAATCTGTGCCGATGTATGGCCAGTCCTCCACGACAATCTTCTGTCGCCATAACCATGAAATGAATGCAAGTCGGTATGACATGTGCTGACTGCCAGTGATCCTGGGCATCAAACAGCTCTAGTAGGCCATCCGTGTACCATGTGGCATAGGAGGATCTACCTGAGTCAGCTGATACTGGAATAGTGGTAGTCGTTCTAGGAAGAAGGTCACAAGCACTGATCCGAAGCCAAATTTCTTCAGATTGCGCACCTTGGCTTTGGACAGCTGGTGCTTGATCTTCATCTTCATGGCCTCTTCCTAGTTGAGCATCGTAGGAGCTGTGTAGTCAATAGCATAAAGGAACTTCAACTTCTTAGTCTCATGTTTTTCCTAGGACCCCGCCACTTTGTTGATAGTCAACAGAAGCACCCTTAGTGTTAGATCCTAAACATTGGAAATCTCTATCTTCCCACTCTTGGATTTCAGGGCCTCTGGGTAGTGTTCGGAAAGCAAGGAATATATTCTTGCCCCAATCAGTCATGACCCATACAAGTTCACTAGTTCCCCTCTATGGGACAGTCCAGTGATGAAGCATATATCTGAAGTTTCCAACTCCAAGTCCTGGTCGCCAATGACAAAATCTCCTAATTAATGTCCCAAAGGCTAATCAGGTACTAAAGCAACTCAGGTTGGGCCCACATTCCTTGTGTAAGAAATAATTTGAGGAGCTCGCAAGACCTCAAAGCGTCTAGGAAATTTGGGACATTTCTTGCATGGGTGTCAACATCTTCATGTTCCTGTTCTTTCCAGTCCACCATTTGAGTGATTCCTTCCTGCAAAAGCCATTAATTTGAGTCAAAAATCATCCTTGGCCCAAACAATTTAAGTTTAAACGATCATTTTTTGAGAAATTAGGGTTTTTCCCTATCCACGGCACAAGTGCGCCTATTTTAAAAATAGTTTCACTGGTCAGCATGGATGGCTTTGCTAATCACCCTCGATCAGCACGATTCTGTACCCAGAAATCGTGTCGACTCAAGGAAAAAAAAGTTTTCAAAAACCTCCTCAAAAAACTAAAAAAATGGTTAAAAGTAGAAATGAAGGACATGAAAATGGAGCTCAAGGCTTTAGCTATTACCTGGAACTGGCAGCTCATTGATTGACCTCCAAGATCTACCGCAATCTACTCAGGAAGAATTAGTGCAAAAGTGAGTAAAAAGTCTTCACAAGAAAGGTAAAATGGTAAATCGTAAAAATGTATTTACTTTTCCCCTTTTTATTCATTTTTTCATGAAAATATCAGGTTTTTGTAAATATTTTGACATGTTTTGCCTCAAGAACTCAATAATACACTTTACCTTACTTGTGCAATGATAGGTGATGGATGTTCGACGATGATGATGAGTCACGTTTCAACTCTTTTCTCAACTCGTAAAACTCATATGAAAAGATTTCTGAGTGTTTTTCCCTTTTGACTCGTAAAAGAAAATATACCAGGGGGTTTACTTTCAGCTCTTTTCCGACCCTTAAAAATTGAAAATATGGCTGAGTCCTTATCGTTTTGAACTTGTTAACAGATGTGAAACATCATGCGCCCAGTATAAGTTTACCCCTTTTTCAAGCTGGGAGGCACTATTTACGAGAAAGGTGTTCCTTGACTGAAATGGTCAAGCGGTTCTCTTAAGTATTGGTTTCTACCTTTTTGGGCTTGAGAGACACAAACGTACGAAAAGGAACTATGTGGAGTTTTATTTTACGTGTCTTTTTCAAACTCTCTAAACATGAAAAATATATCAAGTTACACCTTTGTTGGACTCATTAAAGTGTTAAACGACATCGGATTCGTCACCATGATGAACATGAGCTTCTCCTTCCTTGGGCTCGTTAAACTTACTACGTCGGATTCATCCGAAGGATGAATTTACAGTGCAAGAATATGTTATCCCCTTCAGCTTGCAATTAAAAAATAATTGGGGTACCTGCCATAAATGGTGGGGGAAAATTTGGAAATCTATCAGTTGTGTTGGTAGCTCACTCTTGAACATGACACCTTCTTCTTTGTGTTGGGTTGGGATATCCTCCTTTGTATCGTTGACCTTCCTAGGTTGGGTCATTCATTTTTTCCTTCCATTTGATCTCTACCACATCATTATGACCATCGATCCCATGGATCCAAAAAGATGCCAAACTTCCAGTTGTGTCGTTGATATGTTCAAGGGTTGTCCTTTTGCAATTAGACTTACCTCTAATTCTCTGTATCATCCAAAATCACTTTTCGTCCTCTCGTCTTATGTCGATGATGTGGGATTCATTAAGGTCCTCCTTAGATATGGTCGCTTTCCATCGACTTCAATGTATTATTTGGGAAGTTGACCGAGAGAATCCTTTCTAGTACCTTAGTGCTTGCATGCCCTAATGGCAAGTTCTTTACACTCGACGACAAGCTCACATCATTGGCTTTCAATCGAGTGATTTCACGAGTGTTCGAATTTAGTTCCTCTATTCACATTCAGTGGATTGTGTTGATAGTAACTTGAGGACCATTGTCATTATTTGTGTTTCCTCTTCCGCTTGTTAATAGTTTACATCATTGACTGGCAATCAAGCGACTTTCTAGCATGTTCGACGTCAACACATCTATTCACAAGTTAGAATTTGTACTTTGATCAGGTCGTGTTGGAGCGCACGACCCTAGACTCGGATCACAAAAGTCCAGGTTACGAAGTGGTGTGGCATGGTTATGATGATATGCATGTCTCTTTCAGATGGTTGGCTATAACCAGACCATGAGTTATTGTATGTGATCCCTCTCATTATCGGATGGCTGCGACCATACCTTGGCTTCGTTATGGTCCTCTTTGACGGATGGCTACACCCGTACATGGATCCATTTACATGATCATTCTTTGGATGGCGGCATCCATGCTAGGATTCATGTATCATTTTACAAAGATATTCTATGTATATGTACTTGCTTGCAGGTTTTCTGATGGCGGACCTATTCCCTGCACTGATTCATAAAGAATTTTATCCCTCACTCCAGTTCGGCCTTCACACTTTAGGGGGCATCTGTTACACATCATTTTGTCACTGTCCCTGTACTCCCTGTTCCTTGATCGTGGAGGACCTCTAAAGTGAAACCCACATGCTTTTCCTTCATGAATAAACTCCCATTGTTTCCCCCTTCATGAGCAGATCAATTCCCTTTTGCACCATTTCCCCTGAAACTTCTATTTTGCCCAGTTTACAAGGCCAATGCTAATGACCTTTGTCTCCCCTACGCCAATGTGCAGAGATTATCACTATCCCTCATGCCGATCAAAGATACTAATTTGTGTTCCAATCGCATCGATCCTGTTATGGAAAGTTTTTTAAATTAGGAACCGAAGCTTCCAGCTCTAGAATCTTTGTAACAGAATTTTGGTAAGTGGTTTGGCTGGATGAGGTTCAGGATGTTAGTTTGGGATCCTTTCCCCTATAATGATGGAACTACCTCAATGGATAAGCCCTTATCCCATGAGAATAGGATTCATTTCCCATCCATTCATCCTATACAAACCTCCCTTTTTCCCAAGCACAACTAGTGTGAGTGTTGATATTGGTGTGCTAACGTTATTTTGATTTTGAGTAAACAACAAGATATTACTAGTTGTAGCTATCTAGTTGTGTGAGGGAGAAGTGTGATTTGCTTTGGAGTTAAAACTATTGTTGTCTGAAGCCATCATGGAATGATAGCAGAAGTGTGGGAACCTAGTCTTATCAGAGGAGGAATGCAACGTCAAGACAAATGGTTGTAATACCTTTTTGATATTAATATATGCAACTATCGATTGATTTCTTACATGATTTTTCATCTTAAATATTCATGGCTTAATGTTTCTTGACTTGTTAAGTAAATTAAATTACAATTTGTCTATTATCACGTTTGTTGTTTGCTATTGTTTACTTGTTTCTGGTGCTTGAAGAAGGAAGCGAGAGATAGCTGGAGCGAGCAAGCAAGGTCATCATCAAATGGGATAAGTGGACTAAGAGGTAGGCCCTCTTAATTGGTTCTAACCTAAGGAAATATTCCATAGAATGTATCTGTTGTGGCTAGACCCATTATCGGGCTAAAGGAATTCATTTGTGTCCACACTTATAATTTTACTTCACCACACCCGCTCTGCCAAAAGTTCTTCCCATTTACCGATTACGATGTGCAAGACCTTCCTCAGATGTGATCTTTTATGTGTTGCATCCTATAAACCATCACATCCAACTTATTGGAAATTCACTATTAAATTAGTGTTAAGGCTCCTCCTCTTGTGTTGCGATTGTGATAACCACAAGCTTGAATCAACACTTTATTATGCTTCCACTCCATGAGACAATGAGAGTAATCCTCAGATTTTCTTAAGCGACATGGTTATTAAACAAAGAAAAGAAAAGAAGAAATGATACACAAGGGCAACATGGTTATTAAACAAAGTAGAGAAAAGAGGAAATGATACATAGGGGAAGCACGGTTATTTAATAGAACACAGAGAAAATAGGCAGCAAGACACAGAGTGCAATAAAATGGGGCATGAGACACAGTGGGATAGTAATGGCATTCATAGCATGCCTACCAGCAGGATAAATGCATAGGAACAACAAAGAAAGATTCATATGTATGGATTTTCACAGATACAATGCCACACTACAAAAATTTTCTTAATTATTGTAACAATTCATACGAACTTCCATTTTGTATTCGAACTTTGTTATAATAGAAATCCATTAGAAAGCTCAGTGTTTTATTAATCAGATAGAACATATATCATAGTGGAAGATTGAATCTAGCCTAAGTGGAAGATATGTAATGGGAGACCTTCTCTATAAATATGTAGACATTTGACTCTCCACAGGGTGATCAATGTGGGGAGAACCACTATTGTACATGTTTTTAGTTAATAGAAATACAATTGCAACAACTTTGTTTTGACCTGAGATTCATTTGGTTTCAATCTCATCCTATCATGCTCCTTTCTTAGTTATTAGTTTTCACAACTTATTGATTACTTGAAATTCAATGTCGTAATGCTCCAACTTATTTCAATTTGTTGTGATTACTTTGAATATCCATTAGTGTTATATTTTATTGATAACCTGGAAATATGTCAAATAGCTCCAACTTCATTCAATTTACTACGATTACTGTGATGCCTTTATCCACCTTAGGAAACCAAAGATTTCCTCAGATTCCATAAACAATGTGTTGTTTACTTTTTTTTTCTTTGACTGACTCCATGCCCAATGGTGGCTACCCTCACACTCTTTCACCCGAAATATCAAAATAGAAAACCAAAGTTAGCCATTTGCATTCTAAAAAGTATTGAGAGAGCCTTCTCAGATTGGAATGGCTAACTTCCAATCAAAAGTTGGTTTGGAATAGTTACACAGGATTGAAGGGTTGACATAGCGTGACCCCCACCAGCCCAGGTGATAACATTTTGATGCGTCTTCTGGGAGCTAAAAATATCCTTTTTTCGAGATTCTCTTTGAGTCTCTTCTTTCTTATTCCTGAGGGTAATAGAAAATTAGAAGTTTCTGAAGGTTGTGATATTACCCTGGTAACTCCACTCTTAAAGGATATTGAATATCGAAGCTTCATGGTGACTCCACTGCTTACAAATCAGTAACTTGAAGAAATTCCAAGATGAGTTCTACTACAAGAATAAATGTCGGGTATGCTCCTATGGATCGATCTCACATCCATGGTTTTCCAAATACTATGCCTTGTCTTGATTGGTTAACTCATCTTCCCATGTTCAAAGATGAAAAGGAATATGATGTTGGTTTACATTTGGTTAAATGCCATATACATGTATGTAGACTAAGCGCTGAGTTTCCTAAGGATTGTCTCATTAAGATTTTTATGGATACCCTTGAAGACAAAGCTAGAGTATGGTATGAAGGGTTGCCATCAAGAAGCTTGTGTTCTCTTAAATATTTCCGTAGAATATTTTTTGAACATTATGCAGAGTCTCATCTTTCATCATCATTGTTTCAAGACTGTTGTAATGTTTGGAAAGGCTTCACTCAATATCTCAATAGTATTGATGATGATGTAGAATTTATGGATGATGAAGAGATGATAGAGGCACTTTATGAATTTTCTTCTCAAGCTAGTTGTCATGATGATCAAGAAGTTTTCCAATAAGTAGATGTCTCTTTTGTAGTTGAAGATGAAATGGATCGATAATTTGACAGTCAAATCATAGTTCATGAAATCCATGAAGATTTACACCCCTATCAATCTATACACAGTCAAATGTATGATTACTTTTTTGATATTTTATGTCAAGAAGAAACTCCTCAAGATCAGGTTGTTGGAAATACATGCATCAAAATTCTAAATAGTGAGGTAACATGTGAAGAAAGTTTTCTACCTACACAAGAAATTTTTTCCATTGAAGATCATAATGATGTTGTTTCGTTTGAAGTGCATGATAGTTCACTTTTAGGTAAACCCGAGTTACATGAAGAGTTGAATATACATGTTTTACCTATTCTATTTGAGGATCATAGAAATGACATGGATGATATGCATAAAGTTGTGTGTATAGAAGTTGTTAGTGTTCAGACTCAATATGAAATTCCTCAAGCAAAACTACCAAAGGTTATATCTGATTTGTTTGATAAGAAAAAGAGTAGTTTTGATACACACAATATGGATGTCACGTTTGAAGACGTTCAAGGATGCATGGATATTTTTGTTGAATTACATGGAAGGGAAAATAAATCTATCAGTTATGGATGGATTCAGTCCTCATGGTATTATTCATCAAGAAAAGGTGATTTTTCATGATTATCAAGATCCTTTGATAAGTCTATTACAGTCATCAACGAAGGTGAATTATCTTCCATTTATTAGCTCAAGTGATGGATTCAGTTTTTATTTTTAGTTTCCAATGGATGGTCCACTTGAATATAGTCAAGGAACCCTAGTGTTGAATCTACTCTTTGACTGGTTGTACTAGAGGTTTCATATTGCTTGAATTAAATAAGTGGATTTTCAAATGTTAGAGTAGGACATAAGTAAGCTTGTTGGGAAAGTATTTATTTCACCTTTAGATTAAATGTTGTAGTTTTCTTTTCAATTTGGTGAAGTGGGTTTGAATGTAGTCTTCAGATGGGATCAGCCCAATGGTTAGGAAACTAGTCTACTAGTTCTTTGCTACACCACAGTGGCACGATATCCCCATTGGAGCCGATGTTATCCATGATAACTCACCAAAATAAATTTTATTTTTATTAGTTAAGGTTTTCCAACACTGATCTTTTCATCTATCTACTTTTTTACTGAAAGAGGTTGTTGCGCTTTGCATTTGGACATCAAAGAAAGAAGGATAGGTCTATTCTAACTATTTTGGAGAAATTCCCATATTCTCTAAAACCCATCCCATTTCATCCTTTGTTTTTATAACTCTAACCCATTTCCATTCATTACCCATTAACCCAACTCTAGCTTCATACCCATTCCTACTCTAACTGCATTCACCCGCATTTAAAGTCTAGCTGAAACCCATATTCCACATTCCTTTGTTAAAATATAGACACATTACATTTTTCATGTAATACTGACTCTAGTCACAAAACCCATTGTATCATATAACTCTATCCACAAACCCTTTATATCTATCTATATATATATATATATATATATATATATATATATATATATATATATAAACATCTCGGTTCCCTTTTAAAAGTTTGGACCTACAATCCATGTTTCATATATCGCATTGACCCTTCCCTTCCCTTCCTTTATAACACCTCCATCTGTGTCCCTCCTCCCCTTGCGATTGCGATATTGTAAATCACAATATCATAGGCCTGTCACTGATCGCAATATCGAAAACCTTTCTGATGTCCCGCTTTTGATATCGCATACACGTTGATATCACATATCGCAAACCCCATTATCACTCCCCTCACCAATTCTGATAGCTCTGATATCACCGATTGCAATATTTCTGATATCCATTCTACTGCTGATTGTGCTATTGCATCGTAATCCACCCTCTTCTGATTGCGATATCGCAATTAGCGATCACACAATCTTAGTCCTGCTCCACCAGAAGTTCTTCCCACATGCTGATTATGATGTGCAAGACCCTCCCCAGATGCGACTTGTTATGTGTTACACCCTATAAACTATCACGTCCAACTTATTGGAAATTCACTATTAAATCGGTGTTAAGGCTCCTCTTCTTGTGTTGTGATTGCGATAACCACAAGCACAGATCAAAAACTCAAATCAACACTTCATTCTGCTTCCACTCCATGAGATAGCGAGATTATTTCTCACTTTTTTTCAGTCACATGGTTATTAAACAGAGCAGAGAAAAGAGGAAACGATACAACATAGCAAATAAAAGAGGTAAGGATACATAGGGGCAGCATGGTTATTTAATAGAACACAAAGAAAATAGGCAACAAGACACAGAGCGCAAGAAAACGTGGCACAAGACATAGTGGGACAGTAATGGCACTCACAATACGCCTACTAATAGGATAAATGCCCAGGGACATCACAACAAGATTCAAGGGGCCATATGTATGGATTTCCACATATACAATGCCACACTACAACAATTTTCTTAATTATTGTAACAATTCATACAGACTTCCATTTTGTATTCGAACTTCGTCATAACATAAATTCCTCAAAAAGCTCAGTGTTTTATTAATCAAATAGAGCATATCTCGTAGTGGTAGATTGGATGTAGCCCAAGTGGTAAAAATGTAATAGGAGACCTTTCTCTATAAATATGTAGACTTTTGACGCTCCATATGGGGATCGATGTGGGGAGAACAACTCTTGTACATGTTTTTAGTTAATAGAAATACAATTGCAGCAACTTTGTTTTGGCATAAGAGTCATTTGGTTTCAGTCTCATCCTATCATGCTCCTTTCTTAGTTATTAGTTTTCACAACTTATTGATTACTTGGAATTCAATGTTGTATTGCTCCAACTTCTTTCAATTTTTTGCGACTACTGTGAATGTCCATTAGTGTTTTAGTTTATTGATTACTTGGAAATATGTCAAACAACTCCAGCTTCCTTCAATTTACTATGATTACTGTGATTCCTTTATCCACCTTAGCAAACCAAAGGTTGCCTCAGCTTCCATAAATAGTGTGTTGTTTGTTGTTGTTTTTATTTGACTAACTCCATGCCCAATGGTGGCTACCCTCACACTCGTTCACCCGGAATATCAAAATAGAAAACTAGAGTTAGCCATCTGCATTCTAAAAAAATATTGAGAGAGTCCTCTCAGATTGGAAGGGCTAACTCCCAATCAAAAGCTGGTTTGAAATAGTTACTCTGAGGTTGACGGGTTGACATAGCCCAATCCCCACCAGCCTGTGTGATAACATTAACCAACATAAAATTACCTTAAATAAAAAATAAATAGCTACATAAGATAATATAAGATAATTATTTTAATGTCCAACAAATGGCCACAAAAGTAGATTAGTGGGACTGCAAAGTATAATGATGTGAATGCCTAGTATGAGTACTAAAAAGTCTCCTATATAAAGAGAAAAAACTAAAGTAAAAAATACAATACCCTCAAATCGAAGTGTGGGCATTCACAATGGGAGAGAGATGTATATAGGTATAATATCTAGGGACAATGTCATGGTCCACTAGATATTCCTCTCCTAACATTTGTGGTCAAATGAAGAAAAAGACACATAGGAAGATGCCTCAAGGAAGATTGGGGGAATAATTGGAAACTAAAATGGCATCAAATCAGAGGCCTGAAATCTCCCCCATGCCTGAGGTTTTGCACGTTCTCATGAAAACATGATATATGGTGATGTCCTGGTATTGAAATATTTGCAAAATTTAAGCAAAAAATTGATTGATTTATCAATGGATACCAATAGGTATGTTCACAGTGGCTACTTTTCTCTTTCACTTTGCCTTGATTTTATTTTCCAAAGTCCTATTATGTAGTGGAAAATATTGAATCCTTTTGTGCCACTTTTTAAGCTTAAACAACTTTTTATTCTTAGATGTTAGCTCCTCCATTCTTCCTACAATTGATAACTTTCTTCTTCTAGCATAGTATTTTTAGTTTTTACATGTCTCTCCAAAATTTTGAACTCGTCAATCCTTGATTTCAATTTATCAATCTTCTTGTTTTTCTTCTTCAATTTGGAATAGGTTGGCATAGAAATTATATGTTTTACAGGCTTGTAGTAACTTGTAGTATCTTCAAAATAATTTGTCTTGGGTGTTGAAGGTCAAACAAAGTTAAAGCATTGATATAGAAGATCCTTGGGCTTATAAAATCGAGTTCTATAATTTTTGAGCTAGGAAGTTGAACACTCATATTGTTGGATCTGACTATGCCCAATTGGTGTTGGCTCAGTATCAAAATAAACATCATTTTTAGGTGGATATGGAGTACTTGGTAATGGAAGCTCAACATTCTATTTTCAGGGTTTATTCTTAGGCATACTTCTAGTAACTCTTCTAGACAGAGTGAGTGTAATTGGAGTAGGTTGTTCATGTATCTCCTTCATAGATTTTCTTTTAGATTTCTATCCATGAGTAGTGAAGGCCTCGACTTCTCAAATACTAAGCTCCTCACTGTCACTTCTATGATTGTGATCAAGAACAATATTTTCTTCCTGGGGTATTTCCTCATGTGCAATGGCTCCATCAATAAATCTATTATGTGCCAGGAATAAGTCCCAATTGTCACCTCTCTTATGTAATTATTCCACAATCAAGATCTTATTTAAACCATGGAAATATAGGTTTAGGTTGATGTTTTTAGGTTTTTGTTATATATGGTTTTCCATTCGACCCAAGATTTTACATACAGAGAATGGAAAATTCAAGTGTTCATTGTATTCAAAGTGTGATAAGAGATGAATATGATAAAGGAAGGTGACTTCATGCCTTCCTTCACAAGTTAACATACTTTTGCAACAAAAATAACATATTCCTCCACGTATTTGTTATCAAATTCTTGGGTACACCTCGACCCCAATTCAGGCTCTACTTTGTCGAACACAAAAATTGTGTCCATACCCGCTACTCAACCTACTTGTTTTTTAACCGTTTCTCTCTCGTTTGAGGTAGCCTAGTGGCTTGAGCAACCGATTCTTCTAACAAAATGATCACCAAGTTACCTATGTGAACAAATCAACCATTGAAACCCTTTGTAAATTTCATTATGACATAGTTGTCGTGTCATTGAAAATTTTTTAGAAATGGGATCCACCCAAAAACTCTTGAGTATTGGCTTATTCGTGTTATACTTAGGGTACGCTTCTACAAGCTTCGACATCCATGGCTCTTGTTGAAAAACATCGAGCTTCTCCATGACACTGTAATTTCTATGTGTGGGAGACTATTCAAAGGCACTAAGTTTCAAGAAGTTTTCATTTCCAAAGAGTAAAGTAAGGCTTTTAGGAATGGTGATATGAGCATTATACATATTACGAGCTAATTTCTAATTGAAAGGATGATTCAAAAAGAGAGAAATTATGGTGATGACGAGTAGTAAAATTCATGCATGCATACAAATCATAAGGATTATGATGAGTTTGCATGCCATTCAATTGACAAGTTGTTGAAGTGATAGAGGAATATGAGAATGGTAATTATGTTCGTGAGTAAAGCATATGGAAAGGATTGAGTAAGGGTTTAAGAGTATAGGAATAAGTGATCCTGATCTTGGGGGGAGGCCCCCAAGATCTAAAATATTGAAATGGATCTTGTAGGAGAGGCCCCCGAGATCTAAAGAATTGCAATGCTAGAAAGAAAATGATAGAACACACAGTAAATAAAACCACAAAGAAATTTTTTATTAAAACTAATAAAAAATATAAAGGCTACATTGTGGTAGACTATCTATCATTTACAAATGCGACTTGTTACTTATATTATTTTTCAGTTACAATACCACGGGTCAATTCCATGGGTAAATGAATACCATGGGTGGATGTGAGAATACCACGGGTCAATTCCATGGGTGAATGCATACCATGGGTGGATGTCAAAATACCATGGGAAAATACTGTGGGTGAATCAATACCATGGGTGGATGTCACTTCAATACCATGGGTGCATGCCACTTACAATACCATTGGTAAATTCCAAGGGTGGATGAATAACATGGGTGGATGAATACCATGGGTTGATGCCATTTTATATTCGGATCAATAAGGGGGTGAGAGTAAGGGCACATACATATTAAAATGACCCCTAATATTTTATTGTTGGATAGCTTTTCCATGTCTTCAATGAACTAGAAGATCTCCAAAATTGATTTCTTACCTCCAGTTTACCTTAATGTAACCTTGATGAAGTTGTCACGTACCAAGTTGCCTTAATGACTTACAGAGGTTACAGGGTACCAAAAATTTACTTTTTCTTTTTACCAACTTAACAATAATATTGATACCACTTTGTCACATGCCTCGACTAAATTTATCCTAACCACACTTGTAAAAACTTGATTTTCATCTCTCATACATTTAGTCAAACACTTCACATGTAAGTACACAACCAATTAAGTAGTATTTTTCTTTTAGAAAATTTGTCAAACATTTTGCATGAATAAAATAAGAAACATTGCTTTGATTCCACCTGTAACATACTAAATGAAATATGCCACCCAATCTTATGACTTTTTATTTTTGTGTTTGAAGTATTTTACCAAATATTTTGAAAGAAAAATGTAATAAAACAACTTTATCATTTTTATTCAAATTATTTGCATGTAAATAGGCATAGATCAACTCCAACAATATTTTCATACAAAAATCCCAACATACAACAATACTATCCCAATCCACAAGACAACATTTTCACTGGGGCATTTCATTAAACAATTTGTATGTAGTGAACCATTAAACCATTTAGGCATTTCTTAAAACAATTTGAAATCAAACTAATATATCAACTTCCTCACAAAATATCTCCTAAATTATAGCAGTCCAAGTTTTGAAAACCAAACTATATGATATGTGGAATTTCCCCTCACTATGATCCAAATTTCAGCATCTGGAACCTCCCAGAACAAAAGATATAACAAAAATTCTAACATCACATGTTTGATGCATGATTTTAAGAGCATCCAGGAAGCTCTAATTCCTCTAATCATATCCCCTAACTTTCATGACCCAAGATCTAAAAGTTAGACTAGATGATCAAAGGGATTTCCCCTCAAAATGGTCCAAGTTCAACTTCTGGAGCCTCCTTGAAGAAAATTTATCGGAGAAATGCCAATATGACATGTTTTAAGATGCATTTAGGAAGCCAAACTTCTTTTCTTCATAGTTCCCAAAACTTCACGACCCAAGATCTAAAAATTGGACAAGATGATTAGTGAGATTTCCCATCATTATGGTCCATGTTTCAACTTCTTGAACCTCCATAGAAGAAATGTTATAACATAAATGAAAACATGGTTTGTTTAAAGAAGAATTTGGGAAGCATATATTCCTCAACTAGTGTTGTTACAAAATTTAATACATATAAAAAGCTACAAGCATATAGTATAACAATGACCGCCATGATAAATTTACTAAAGGGTAAATGCATATACATATAAACTTGTTGAAAAGAGTAATTAAATAATAATACATATGAGATACTTATATTGAGTGAAATATTATGCATCTGGAATTGAAGAAGGGTCATGAGCCACTCTACAACCAACCATAAACTCAACTATGCTACAATATTTCTCATAGTTGGCCACTTGAAAGTCAAATCTTGATTCCTTAGGGAAAAAAATAAGCTCGGGGATTTAGTGCATAGTTTTAGGACAATATTTAACAGCAAAAGTGAAGGCCATTCTCCTACACACATAGGAAGGAATCTCAATTTCCAACCTTTCAATTCCTTGACTAGACACATAGATATTCACAAATGACAATGTAGGTCTACAAAACACAAGAGAGTCATCTCTAATCTATGGAGTCCCTTTGTCCTCCCTTTTTCGACACCCTATGTTCCACACACAAATATGACAACTCATAGTCCTCTGAGACATCCAATCAAAGGAAAAGGAACTACAACACATTCAATTCTCGTTACACAAGTTATTAGAAATTTTCATGCTAATTCTAATTTCTAAGTGAGAGAAGGAAAAATTGAGTGCATGAGAAGAATGATGGAGTAAGGTAAAAATAATAGTTATTGAATGGTTTTTCTCTTTCATTTTTATAAACATACCTTGACCCTTCATCTTCCCAAAGATCACATCAAGGGAATAATTAATTCAAGATATGTATTGTTCATGTTAAGTCAAGTTATCCCCCTCCCCAAAGTACCATAATTTTTTAGTTGTCCTCTTTTTTAAGATCTAGGATTTCTATTAATAAAAATAAACATTACATCATATAATAGAGTTTTACATCGTAGTATCAATGATGGCAACCCAAAATTGTATATTCTTCATTACATTACAAAATTTGGGGTAATGAAAAGGTGTTACAATCCCCTCCCTCTTTAAGAAACATCATCCTTGGTGTTATATTGTATGTAGAACTAGTATATGCAGAAGACGGGATATGCCACTTTCACATCAACAACATTTTCCATGTCCTTAGTTTCCCCTTCAAGTAATTGTTGAAAATAATACTGAGAGGGGGGGTGAATCAGTATTATCTAGTCCTTTTAACAATTCTTCCTTATTTATACTTTGAATTATTTTTGCATATCAGTACCATAAAACAATGAGCATGAACAAGAAGAACAGACAGTCACATCAAAGAACACCAGATATAAGGTGGAAACCCAATGTGGGTGAAAACCACCTGCTGCAATATGTCTCTATCTTCTTTCAAATTAGAAACTCCTTTTACAATGGTCTTGTACTGGTGCAGTCCTTTACCAGTACGCAGGCTGCAACCTGCAGAGAGCTACAACTCTCTCTCGTTTTCCAGTCTCTCCTGGAAGGGAGCTACAACCCCCTACTTCTTTTCTTTCAAGGACCACTTTTCATAAATTTTCAAACTGGATCCATAAATATCAAATGATCATCAAGTACCAGTAAGTCACCCAGATAACCAGATCCACAATAACAGGAAACTAAACCCAGAACACTTCTGTGGCGTCTCCTGTGGCGCCTCCTGTGGCGTCTCCTGCGGCGCCTCCTGTGGCGTCTCCTGTGGCGCCTCCTGTGGTGTCTCCTGCGGCGCCTTCTGTGATGTCTCCTGCGACGTCTCCTCCGGCGCCTTCTGTGGCGTCTCCTGTGGCGCCTTCTGCGGCGTCTCTTGTGGCGCCTTCTGTGGCGTCTCCTGCGGCGCCTTCTGTGGCATCTCCTGCGGCGCCTTCTGTGGCGTCTCCTGTGGCGCCTTCTGCAGCGTCTCCTGTGGCGCCTTCTGTGGCGTCTCCTGCGGTGCCTTCTGTGGCGTCTCCTGTGGCGCCTCCTATGGCGTCTCCTGCGGGGTCTCTTGTGGCGTCTCCTATGGCGCCTTCTGTGGTGTCTCCTGCGGCGCCTCCTATGGCGTCTCCTGCGGCGCCTCCTGTGGCATCTCCTGCGGCGCCTCTTGTGGCGTCTCCTGCGGCGCCTCCACACTTCTGCAGCTGCAGCACTCGAGAGATCACCCTTCACAGATTCTCTTTCCACTTCACTTTCATATAGATCGAGCTTTTGAAACAATAACCCAATATTTCAGATCTTAAGATATTCAACCCAAAAGCATACTCAAGCCAAATGATCTCCTTTGCTTTATATAGGCAAGCGCTTCCTCAAATCATGGACCAATACCACGGGCCAAAACCATAACAAACCAATACCATCAACTCAATACTAGGGATCAACACGTCTGTCGAGATGCCATGGTCCAAAAACCATAGGTTCAAATTCCAAGGACTAACTACCATGGACCAAAGGTAAGTTTTCCCACATGAATAAACTTTTCTCTGCATAAAATTCCGTGAACTTTTCTCCATATGAAATAAAATTTTATAAACTTTTCTCTGCATAAAATTCCGTGAACTTTTCTCCTGCGTACTTCTTTATTTTCATCATATTGAGAGCCATGCCATGGGTGTTGCCATCAAGTACAACATCTGTAACATATAACCATACCAGAAACATAATGCCAACAATCTCCCCCTTTGGACTTGATGGCAACCTCAAAAACTTCAGCGACATTCTCCCCCTTTGACATCAAGGGCAAAGGGTTATGCTCCCCCTATGAACATGCTCCCCCTGAATATGAACCAGATCTGCAAAGAAGAACCATAATCCACCAGACACCATGAATGACCAAGAAAGAGATAGAGACATATTGCAGCTATATTCAGACCAGCTCCCATGATCTCCTTTTGTACATCCTCCATAATGCCAACAATGCATTATATTCTCCCCCTGAACCTGTGCCGCAACCCAGCACATGTACGCATATACCCCAGATGAATCATGCGTACAACCAACAATCAGAAGAGTCTCAACAATAAGATGATGCATCAACAACCCCCAGCTTTTGCCTGAGGTATTCAAAAGTCTCCCTGGGCAATGGTTTGGTGAGAATATCAGCAACTTGTTCCTTAGAAGGAACATACTCCAACTTGACCTTTTGTTCAAGCACTTGTTTCCGGAGAAAATGATACTTGATTGGTATGTGCTTGGTTTTTGAATGCATGACAGGATTCTTTGAGATGCTGATTGCACTTGTGTTATCGCATAGGATAGAGATAGGTGGTGTACAAGTGATTTGAAAATCCTGCAAGGTCTGCATCATCCAAAGGAGTTGAGTGCAGCAAGATGCAGCAGCAACATATTCCGCTTCCGCTGTAGACAAGGCAATTGAACTCTGTTTCTGCTGAACCAAGATACTAATCTGGAACCCATAAAGAGCGCACCACCACTTGTGCTCTTCCTGTCATCCACGCTTCCGGCCCAATCTGCATCTGTATAAGCATGAAGTGTGAGATCTGTATCTCTAGGATACCATAAGCCATAATTTTGCGTCCCTTGAAGATATTTGAAAATTCTCTTTACTGCTTGAAGATGAGTCTCCTTTGGATTTTCCTAAAATCTACCAACTATTCCTACTGCATGCATGATGTCCGTCGGGTACCTGTCAAATAAAGTAGACTTCGGATCATAGATCTGTAGGTTGGTTGATGTACTGCTGCAGATTCATCATTTGCACTGAGGCTACATCCTGTGACCATGGGTGTACATACTGGTTTTGCATCTTCCATGCCATATTTCTTCAAGATCTTTTTGAGATACTTGGTTTGAGATAAAAAGATTCCTTCTTCCTTTTGTTGGATTTGCAAACCAAGGAAATATGTCAGTTCTCCCAGCAAGGACATTTCAAATTCTTTCTGCATGAACAAGGCAAAGCTTTGACTCATGTCTTCTTCATTGCTGCCAAAAATAATGTCATCTACATACACAACAAGTATTAGCAATTTGTCATTTTCAACTTTTATATAAAGATTGCTATCTGCTG